>JAZHPH010000376.1:0-34769 GCA_037356405.1 Nasonia oneida | reverse complement strand
CCTTCTACAAAATATTATGGATTGAAGTATACTTATAGTTATTTTGTGTTAGGGGTGGTTTACCCCCTAAAGGGGAACTATCTATGAAAAAACCGAAAAACTTAATTTGTTTATTATAGATGTTTACAAATTTTTTCCAATTTTTTTAGTCGTTTAAAACTTTTTTATTATATAAAATTTTTTTTCGATATTTCCGTCCGCCATATTGGATCCGCCATTTTGAATTTTCAAAATCTGATAACAGATTTGTAATCAGCGATCTCGAAAACCTCTATATACAAACTTTCTACGAAATATTATGTATTGAATTACATATTTACAGTTATTTTGTGTTAGGGGTGGTTTACCCCCTTAGGGGTAATATTTATGAAAACACCGAAAGACGTCAACTAAATTTTGTTATTAAGGACGTTTAAACATTTTTTCCAATTTTTTTTAGTCGGTTTAAACATTTTTATTATAAAATTATGCCAAAAAATATATGTTTTCAATCCCTAAAAAATAGGGGATGCTACCCTTACTCTTCAAATCACCATGAAATACTTGCTCTTTTTGTAAGAAATAACCTCCAATTTGTTTCATTGAAAAATATTAATTTTAAGCCGAGATATTTAAAAAAAACGCTTTTTGGGGGTTAACTTTAGGGGAGGTTTTTACCCCTTAAAAGTGAAAATTAGCCGATAAAAAAAATACGTGTCTCTTATTTTTTTATGTTCTACAACATATATGAAAATCATCAAAATCGGTGAGTTCGGGTTGGGTACCTTTCCTTGTCAGATCTTTATATGAAGACTGATGTTTTGCTGTTAGTAGACGTTTTCGAAAATTTTCGAGGTCAGAGCATGAATGTTTATAATCTAGATCCTGCTCATTATTACACTACTCCAGGCTTTTCCTGGGACGTTATGCTCAAACATACAGGTGTACAATTAAAACTTCTAACAGACATTGACATGGTATTTTTTATAGAACGAGGAATTCGAGGTGGTTTGAGTCAGTGCTCTAATCGGTATGCAGCAGCTAATCATAAGTACATGCTTGAAAAGTATGATAAAGATAAAGCAAATGAATACTTGATTTATTTAGATGCAAATAATTTATACGGATTTGGGCTTTCACAGTGTCTTCCGTATGATGAATTTCAGTGTCTTGAAAATTGTGACAGTTGTGAATTGTTTTCCATCGCATCAGATGCTTCTTATGGTTATATTTTAGAAGTAGATTTAGATTATCCTCCTGAAATACACGATGATCATAATGATTTACCATTCTGTCCAGAACATGCAAAACCTCCGGGATCTAAACAGGAAAAACTTTTAGCTACACTTCAACCTAAAAGAAATTACGTTATTCATTATATTGCTCTGCAACAAGCTCTTTCAAACGGTCTTCGACTCGTTAAAATACATAAAATTCTAAAATTTAAGCAGTCTCCCTGGCTCAAATCATATATTGATTTGAACACTAGTATGAGGGCAGTAGCAAAAAATGAATTTGAAAATAACTTTTTCAAACTAATGAATAATGCTGTATTTGGCAAGACCATGGAAAATATTAGAAAACGAGTTCCTGTCAAACTAATGAGTAAATACGATGGAAGATATGGTGTCGAAGCTCAAATTTCGAAGCCAAACTTTTACAGTAGTTCCATTTTTAATGAGAATCTTGTTGCTATACAGTTAAATAAGACTGATATACTTATGAATAAGCCAATCTATGTTGGGCTTGTAGTTTTAGATCTCTCCAAGACACTGATGTATGATTTTCATTATAATTATATACGGTAAATGTACAAAGATAATTGTAAATTATTATACACAGATACTGATAGTTTTATATATGCTGTTAAATGTGATGATTTTTATGAAGATATGAAGAAGAATATTCATAAATTCGATACTTCACATTATCCAGCAGACAATGTATTTAATATACCATGTGTTAATAAAAAGGTCGTAGGACTTATGAAAGATGAATGTAATGGTCAGATTCTTACAGAATTTGTTGGATTGAGAAGAAAAGTGTACAGTACACATGTTAATAATCAAGATAGTATGAAAAAAATCAAGGGTATCAAAGCTTCAGTTGTAAAGAAAACCATTGAATTTAATGACTATTTGGACTGTCTACGAAATTGACGCATTCAGAGTCGAGAGCAGTACGCTATAAGATCCAAACTTCACAAGGTGGAGACCATTAGACAGAGGAAGATTACTCTCAGTCATTACGATGATAAAAGATTTCTTCAAGATAATACTACTGATACACTTGCTTGGGGGCGCTATAAAATATTATGAAATGGGTAAGTTCGAATTATACACATACGCACATATTTCACGTAAAATTCAATTTAGAAACGTCTGATTCCAGCAAAGAGAAGTGTGTACGATTCAAGGAAGAACCAACCATACACTTGATGTATAAATGGAAATTTGCGCATCATGAAGCTCGATGTGGCAAGTGGGAGCAGGTTGCACGTGATCGAGAACGTTTTAGGAGAAGAATTTTACAAATAAATGAAATTATATTGCCAGTACTTGTAAAAAAATTGAAGGAAATGTAAATAAATGAACAATAAATTTTACATCAATTATAATTTATTAATGTTTTCTTTTTTTTACATATCATTTTTATTAATCCAACTGTTGTATCGTCAAAACCTAACCATTTTACATAAACTCTATCACCACATTTTCTTAAAACTTTCTCAATCAAATATACATCTGGATATTTAGTCTTGAGAAGTTCTTCCTCGTAGAATCCTCCAGCTATTGGTTTGTCTTGATAATCTTTTAGATGATAAGTATAGGGCTTCGTAGGTGAAACTCGCGTTATTGTAAAGACTTCAGTTGATCAATTGGGTGTATAGCCCTTATAGAAAACCTCCTTGATTCGGCTTACACGTACTTTATCTCCAATTTTAAATTTAGCTCGTTTAAACAAATTTAGGCTGTTTGACTTTTTCCTATTAATTCGATTAAGAATACGATTAACTTTGCTTTTGTCTACTACTTCAGGCTTCATTCCTATTGTCCGATGTCGACTATTATTATACTGCAATGTTAAATCTTGTAAGATATCCAACCATTTGTAGCTACCACGCAGACTAAATAACTTCCACATCATGCTTTTTAGAGTACGATTAAAACGTTCACAAATTGATGCCTTAAGATTACTGTAGGTAGAGTATAGATAAATTTTATAACTTTTCATTAGTTTGTCAAAATCTTTATTGTAAAATTCTTTTCCACGATCTGTTTGCAAATACTTGGGTACTCTTTTTTGCAATTGATTTCATAGCTTGAGTTACACATTTTCCAGTTTTTTGTTTCACTGGCACAGCCCAAGCATACTTTGAGAATACATCAATAACTGTGAGCAGGTACTTAAACCCTTTATTTTGCTTGGCATATGGAATCATTTCAACAAGATCTGCTTGCCAAGTTTCATCGATATTTTTACTGAGAAAAGAACGACGTGGATAATTACGTCGAGCAGGTTTATGAAGTTCCTCCACTAGTCCTGCTTTCATTATGATTTACAGGTTTATTTATTCCAGAATCCAAGATTTGTAATTTCTCTTGCAAATCTCTAAGCGTTTTATTTATCCTAGAAAATTTTGTCTCAGTATTTATAATTTTATCATTTACTAGACTCTCCACTTCCTGTAAATCTTTTTCAAATTTATCAGCTCTTTGTTCAATCAACTTTTTACGGACTTTAAATTTACAGCATCATCTTGATCCACAGCATCACCAACATAACACAGTTTTCGATTCTCTAAATCAAAATTTCCATTACTAGTCAGCTTGAATCCTAGTCCAGGCGGTCCTTAAGATGTGCCTGCAAGGACTAGTTGACGTCCAAACACATCAATACTCATTTCGATACTGAGTTGTTACAAAATAATTTCAGCTACACGAAGCTCCTCAATGATTGATTGTGTTTCATTGACATGGTTATTATTGCCAGCAGATGTTTCAGCTATAAGTAATCTTAAACGATCTACAAGTTCATTTGGATCTTCCCAATAACGGTATTTAGTATGGATATTTTTATGAGCGATCTATTATGACATAAGCTACTTACCACTTTTACCAACCTTGAGAATTTTACTCACAAAATCAGTATATTTCTTACTTCCATTTTCACGAATATCTTCCTTCGATTTATAGTATTTTTTGTGTGCATTTCTGTCTTTTAAAATCTTAGCATAATTCCTCTTATCATTGTCAGTGATTAAAGTGTCATCAGGATATTTCTTAAACAACAATTCCACAAGACCGAGATCTTTTTCATACACTTTATTGCCAACGATAATTTTATCTTTGTCAAAACTTATAGGATCATTTCCAATCATTAGTTTATTATCATTATTTTTTCGCACTCCATATACTGTATCTAAGGCTCGTGTTTGTCCCTTAAGCAACAATCGAATGTTTTAATTGACATTAGCGCTCATAACTGTTTTATCATCATCCGAAACATCTGAAACAATTGCAACGTTATTTTGAATAACAGTTTCTTCGTGATCTGAAATATCTGAATCGCCCACAGCTGACTCAAAAGCTGATTCTCCAGGATCATCGTTATCATCATCATCATCATCAGCATCAGTCAACATCATAGTCTTTTTTATTATTTTCAATACGCTCTAATTTTAATTATCTCTTCCTTCGTTTTTCTTTTTTAACTACCACTGGCGATAAACTTTTTTCTTGTTTAATATACTCACTTACATCAATTAGCTTTTCCAGTGGTTTCACAAGCGGTTTGAATGAGTCCTCCAAATTTTTTTCCACCTCCAATTTATGTGACTTTACCAAATCGTACTTTCTTTTCAAAGCTCTACGAGCTTTCTCAACTTCACGTAGAACTACAGTTTGTTGATCAAAATCAGACATCTTGATAGATTAGAGTCTCACAATCAAATGCTAAATTTATTCAGTATTCTGTATATTTATTACAAACTGATCAAAGCCTTTTCTGTAGCGACCATCATTGATATCTCGGTCTTTGTCTATAACGAGAAAACTCTGATTGCAATTATTCCAACACATTGAACAAATATCTTTGAAGCGTTGATATGTCATATCTGTATTAACATGATCGTTATAAACATGTTTTAAGTTCATATCATCTTGTCGAAAAATTACCAACAAGTTGACGTTGTCACACACTAAATGTTTCGGTACTTGCGCATACGACTGGCACAAGTAAAAGCAATCCACGCTTTTATGCCTGCCCATGCAGTAAAAATCTTTGACATTATCCTGCTTCTCACAGGCAATATCATCAAAGATAAAAATTGAGTTGGGTTGAGGTTTATCAGGTGATATGACGAGATCGTATTCACCGAACGATAAGTATTTAATACCTTCTAGAGGCTCAACAAGTTGTTCCAAAAATTTATCTTTAGGCTGATTCAAAGATTTCGTGTATATGTAAATATTTTCAAATCTCAAACCATTAGGATGAATGATTATAGATAAGAGTGCGTTCGTTTTACCACAATTAGACGGACCACAAAATACTGCTCTTATACTGTTAAGTAGCAATTTTCCATGACGATTGTGTTGTTTTTTTTGCTGCTGCTGGGTCAAAAGATCGAAATTAACCACTGGCAATTTTGCTGCCTGCTTCTTAAGACCCATCATGCTTCTTAAAATTTCATATCACGACTGACTCAATATATTATAAATATGAGCATTTATAGTACCTTCAGTCAGTCTCGCATGAGCTTGTTAAGAGCTAGCATCATGCATCAGAAAAAAGGTACAGGTTTAGTGAATACATTGATTAACAAATTACCCATTGAACTTCATGTGCCTGGTTATCAGTATTGTGGTCCAGGTACTAAACTTGCTAAACGTTAGGTCGTGATTATTCAGGAATAAATCCTCTAGACGCTGCTTGTAAGGAACACGATATTACCTACTCAAAAAATCCCGATAACATTCAAGAGAGAAACGCAGCTGATCAGATTTTAGCAGAGAAGGCCTGGCAGAGAGTGAAATCTAGAGACGCTGGTTTGAAAGAAAAAGCGACAGCTTTCGCTATAGCAAATACCATGAAGTTAAAATCAAAGCTTGGTTTGGCTGTTGGAAGAGGAGGAGTAAGAGAAGGTGGCAGGTGTAGATATTGATCGATCTCTACAAGGTATCCTCGATACTCGAGGTATAAGAGTTAGTATCAAGTCAAATAATAATACGTTACGAAGTGTTATTATGTGTAGTCATGAAATAGATTTCCGACCGACTGACTCGATTGGTCGTCTACTAGGATTCACTCCAAGAATTTTGAAGCCCTATATAAGTCACATCTCAGATTTACCAGTAGCTATTCTTAAAATGAACGCTTTACGAGTTGAATATAACATTACGACAGGAGCATACATAAATTAGCAGAAAGTTCATACAATACATGAATTTATCCCAGCAGTTTCGCCAGGCTACAAGATAATCGAGGTGCCTAAACGTGGGAAATATAGATGATAATAATGGAAACTTTGATGTGACAGTTCCTCTATCAATGATTTTTGGTTTCGCTGAAGATTATCGCAAAATCGTTGTAAACGTTCAGCACGAACTTATTCTCACAAGATCGAGAAATGATTTGAATGCTGTTTTGCAAGAGGCTTTAATGGTGGACGGGAGACCGACAAATGAAGAATTCAAAATCGAGATCAATCGTATAGAGTGGCTTATGCCCTACCTCATGCTGTCAGACCGACGAAAAATACAACTATTTAACTATATTCAAAAAGATATACCGATTTCGATGAGTTTTCGTTCATGGGAGTTGTATGAGTATCCAGTACTTCCAACAACCACGCGACATGTATGGACTGTAAAAACATCGAATCAGCTGGAAAAACCCACGTTTTATCATTCTCGGTTTTCAAACAGGGAGGAAAGGTGTACGAAGACAAAATGCTTGTCATTTTGATCATTGTAATATTAGTAATGTCAAACTTTTCCTCAACTCTCAGAGCTATCCGTATGGAAATCTGAATCTTGATATTTTAAACAATCAGTTTGCCATGCTTTACGATATGTATGCTAATTTTCAGAATGCGTATTATTCTGATAGAATTGCAATAGATCCCCTTTTAAGCAAAGAAGAATTCATTACAAATGCTCCACTCATAGTTATCGACTGCTTAAAACAAGACGAGTCACTCAAACAGGCAGCTGTAGACGTACGTCTTGAATTTGAATGTAAGCGTAATATACCCATGGACACTACAGCGTATTGTCCAATTCTACATGATCGCATTGTCAAGTATAATCCTATAAGTGGTGATATTAAGAAACTTGTTTAAAACTATATAAAGCTTGCAGGAACAAACATTCGAACATCTTAAACCATCAGTCAGGATAGATATAAAAAATGAAACGAAATAGCATTCCGTACACACCTCTCAAGGAAGATCAAAGCGATAGAAGAGTGCAAGATGATAAACGATGTAATACGTATCGTGGAGAACCTTGTTCTACTCTTGTTAATAAATTTGAACGGTTAAAAAATACTTTTGAGAAATATTCCACTAATACGAAGTCCATGCCAGAACATCAAGGTTATAAGGAGTTCTGAAAGATGTATGTATAATATACATGTCTTTACAAATAATGTTTTATGTACCTATCTTTTTTGAATAAAGTAAAATAAAAATGAATATTTTGATGTATTTATTTATTAATCTTAACCTTTAATCCTACAAATCCTATTCCAAATTATCCATAGCATCCCAGGTCGATAAAGTAAATTACCGATGCTCACTCTGGGGGGGGGGGGGGGCGGTAACGGGGGCGCCACCGCTGTTGTACTATCACCAAATCCTAAAATCCTATTCCTTCATCAGTAGCATCAAAAACAGATGAAGTCTTTGTATATGCCCTGCCTAAATATTATTAGAAGTTTCATAAGCCCTCAGGATGGCTAGATGCTCATTGCTCAGAGACCCAGGCAGCGTCTAGATGTCAGCTCCTGAACAAATCAACCATATTGAAATTTCAACTAATCATGTTTGATAAAACAGGTTGGGTCGGTAACGGGGGCGCCACCGTCGACAACACTGGTTTATGGGTGGCGCCACCGCTGGCATCACGGTCGATATGCTATGCTCTGTCGGTAAAACAGGGATCTATTAATATGAGTTACCATGCGTCGGTATTTGGTGGCTCAGAACTCGCTTGACCCAGTAGCCGCGCAGCCCCTACTACTCGCGTTAACGAGGAAGATTACTCAATTTTTGATTCCGCACGGCTATCCCTCGTTGATGCTTGAGTCGGCGATAGACGTTAGCCGTCAATGCCGACTTCGTTCAATGCAGCCGGGTCGCCTCGATGTAAAACTGCGTGGCGTGCCAAGCTCGTGCAGAGTCTTCCGGCCAGGCGCGCGCCGCGATGTTGCCGACTTTGCTCTATTGGGTTCATCAGAAGGACGTGATAAGGTAGCGGGATAACAAGGCATGCATCTGTATTCTGTATTGAAATGCTATATTCTCTTCCGATAATATTACAAGTACCGCGTAGCGTGAGAGGACGCTTTCACACTCGCGGCTTGAGCTAATGACGAGCCGATCACTCGGCCTCCACGTGTCTGCCGGTCGCTGACGGGGTTGGTTCTGGCTGAGTCGGAGGCGTCCCTCCTGGTCGATGCGGTGATGCTGCTAGGGTACCCTAGTGCTCTCGATGGTGTTCGCGTGGGACCAGCAGATGACCTCTGGGTGTTTTGGGGCTCGCGTCACGCCTTGTAGATAATTGCGGGTGTTGTACCGGTATCGTTCTCACGTCTAAGTCGCGTTAACGCTCCTGTCTATCTGAATAGCGCGCCGATCCCGAGCGCGCCTCCTGGGTATCGCCGAGCTGGCAATGTCGCTCTCGCGCACAGCGCTGCCGCGCGATGCGGCGAGCGCTCGAAATACGAATTCGCGTCTGTTCGTCACAGTATGTGTGTGTGTATTTTTGTTTCTCTCTCTGAGAAAGAGGTATTAGGGAAAATCTTAGAAAAACCTGTAACGTTGCGGCTTTGCTAGCGCGAAATCGGGCAAAATGTGTTCCACTGAGCTTAGGGACCGATGCGCAAAGCTACTACGTTAACAAAAGGATCGTCGGGTGACGACCAGGAATTCGCCTCGGCTGCTCAGCATCTCCGTCTTGACGGACCGCGCAGAGTGGCGAAGTCCTTCTGTGCTCGGCTTATTCATGAATGGAAGCAAGGGTTTTAGCATGCACAATAATGACACTCTAATAATTTATACTAAGAGAACCTTCGAGCTTTATCTGCCCTCAGAACATTTATTCACTTAAAATAACAATATGCACTACGTGCAATCGTGTGTGCGTGTGTTGAGCGTCGAGACGATAATCGAGATCGGCAAAGGTGCCTAGCTCCGTCTTCTATGCCCCTAGACCCCGCGGTACCACCGTCAAGCAATGCTTCGCAGGGGGCGAAAGGCTTTCGCCCGCTGCTGGTTGATGTGGTCGTCATCACTATAGTCATTCTTCATTTTCTGCGTCGCACACACACACGTACATACTCAGCCTCTTCGTCTTCTTCTGTCTTCTTCGCCCTTTCTGACTTTCTTGAGAATGTCTGCTGCATAATTGCTGACTGCGCCCCATCCATCCTTTGATGTCAGCATGGCCGTCATAATCGACTCAGGAGTTACTCTGGTCTGAAGATAACTCTTAAGTTCTTCTCGCTCCTGATTATATCGTGAGCACTCGCAAAAGACGTGCTCGACATCCTCTGTTGCATCCGAACATATTGGGCAGTTCGGACGGTCGTCTAGTTTAATATAGAGGTGTGCGAGTCAAAAGTTGAGTTTTACATTTGGTTACGACATTATATTGCAAATAATTAAACCAAAGACATAATAATATATTGTAAGTGTTTAGATTTTAAGTTAACATACGGATTGAACAGATTCAATAGATTACAACAGCAAAAAAATGTTGATAGGCTGAAAAATCAGTTTAAACAACCAATTGAGTTATTTCTTAGGTAAAAGCTCGAAAAAAACTCGAAAAAGTACTTGAATCTTTAAGTAACATATCACTGTTCTAAAACAAGGAAGAACCATAGTATTCGTTAGATATGTGTAAAAACTTGACAATCGTGGTATTTAAGTAGATTGTTAACACCTCAGATTTATTTTGCAATCAAAATTAAAAAAGTTCGAGTTTGACTCACACACCCCTAGTTTGAACCGATGCAGGTACGCTCGGAAACATCCGTGCCCGGTCAAAAACTGCGCAAGGTTGTAGTTAACTTCCCCGTGTCTTCTTTCAATCCAGTCTTCTATCCTTGGTATAAGGTGATGAGACCATCACCCCTTGCCACTAGCGTCCTATCTTGTTTGTTATTCAGTCATCTTCTTCTTTCTTGCGGCATCCAAGATCTTTTTCTGGCTTTTGTCATTCGATCGTCTCCTAGCTTCGAATACATCCCTTTTTTCCAACGCTAAAAGGTCAATGGGTGGCATGCCTGCTATAATGCAGACAGCATCGTCCGATACCGAACGGTAAGCGGGCACCACTCTTAGTGCACTTCGCCTATAAACGGTAGTCAACTTTCGTGCATACGATTTCACCCGCATCGCATCTGCCCATATTGAGGCTCCGTATAGCATAATCGATGTGGTTACACTGGCTAAGAGTAACCTTTGCTTCTGAGTTGGCCCTCCTACATTTGGCATCAATCGTGATAGAGCAGCGCCAACTGTGGCTGCTTTATCACTGACTACTTCCAAATGCTGTTTAAAACTTAGTCTTGCATCGATGGTGATGCCCAAGTATTTGATGGTTAGTTGAGAAACGATCGCATGTCCATCCACCGACAGTGTGATTTCCTCCATCTTCTTCCTACTGGAAATGAGGATAACTTCCGTTTTGTGACTGGCTAATTCCATACCTGTCTCTGTTAGCCATTCGCGTATTATACGGGTTGACATTTCATCTATGTCTGTCACCTCTTCTTTATGTTTCGCTACTACCACTACTGCTATGTCGTCAGCGAATCTCACGACTGTTGTTCCTTTAGGTAATTGTAGCTTTAGTACCTCGTAGTACATGATGTTCCTAGTCGGTGGGCCAAGTACTGACCCTGGCGGGGCACCTCCTGTAACTTTATACGTCTTTGTACCGTCCTCAGTGTCAGGTAATAAGATTCTGTCCTTCAAGTAGTCGGACATCATCCTTCTTATATATAAGGGCACATCCTGCTTCCGGAGTGCATCGTGTATTTCACTACATCTGGCCGAATTGAATGCATTTTTGACATCCAATGTAACTATGGTGCAATACTTCTTTTTTCCTTTCTTCCATCTTTTCCCCTCTATCGCTTTGTGCAGTGTCAATCACTAGACTAACACGCGTGTGTGTGTGCGTGTTGTGTATATATATATATATATATATATATAACAGTTTCCACAGATACGGAACAGTTAAGTATGATAACAATTACTTTTTGCATTGATAAGAAATGAGGTACAGCAGAGGTTTATTATTGTTAGTAGAATGTGGATTTATTGATTAGAATAATAATGATATATACACGTCGTGTACACCATGTATACTATACGACGACTGGGAACCAAGAGAGAGCCGCAAGCACGCTACGCAGTTTGCGGAATTTTAAAATATGTTGAAAAGTTAATGTAGTCTCAGTTAGAATTACATCTAAACTTATATATTTCGATATTATTTGTACTTCACTAAATATTTCGAAAATTTCAATTTGTCAATTTAATTTCTTTAATTGGTCTTCATCATATTCTCTTACCAAATCATTTAGATAACGTTCATAATTTACTTGTTCATAATTCATGTTGTTTAATTTGATTATTTAAAGCTCGCAAATAGTTTCTATGCGTTTCGTTTTCTACTTGAACTAAAGAATTTCGAGTTAAAATTTTAATAAAAAATTTAATTCCAAACTATATTATCTATTTCTAAATTGTTTTCCCTTTCAAGTTCAATAAATACGCGATTGAGATTTTTGCATCTGGATAATGATACGTACAATTGGCCATGAAAAAATAACTTTTTTAAGTATATTCATAAATTACCGAAACTTTGACCTTTTATTACTAGTCATTGCAAACGCTAAGACTAAAGAAAATTGTTTTCTGTATAAAATAAGTGACAATGAAGATAAATTTCCAGTATTTAAGGTAATTCTAGGTATAAATACTTTTTTCCAATTTTTCCCCCAGTAATAATTTCGGCTTCAATATTATACTTAAATGATTTGCTAACTTTTAATCGTGTGCCATTACACAAAACGTCTGTTATGCTAAGTTTCTTATTAACGAAACAATTGCCCCAATTTTTAAATTAAGTTTGTGAGGTGGCAATCCTTCACGAATGCTATTTAATATTTCGACAGGGAAATCTATGTAAATATTGTCGTCTATATATATATATATATATATATATATATATATATATATATTGTAACGAGTTCAGCACCACAGCCAACTCGTAGCGGTATGAGTACCGTTATGCCGCGCCGAAACAGCGTAGAGTCGCGCGCACGCGATAATAAACACGTGTGAATTCGGCAATAGGCGCGGGCTAATCCTTCAGGTGCGCGCTCAGATAGCTCTCGGCCTTCGGAACGTAAACACAGGACTTCGCTTATACAAATCGAAAAACTCGTGATACTGTGTGCTGTGTTGTGTCCAGCGGATCAAAGTGTACCTTGTGTGAAAGTGCGACGCGGAGTCCGGGTATTCCTGATCTTGCCTAGCGGTCCAGCGCAGTGACCAAGTCTTGCGGCCTGTCCAGGATTAGGAACGTCGTCGACGAGAGAGAGAAGGTTTGTGTGGCGCGCAGTGCATGGGAGAGTGCATGCGTGAGAGTGTATCACCCATGCGCGCGACCTTCTCGACGATATACGCGTGCGAGCGCGATTATTCCGGCGTCGCGGCGAGTCGCAAAGTTGTTGGCGACTGGCATATTATTATTTTATGATTGTAAATTCACGTTTATTTCGCGACTAGCAAATATAACCCTAGCCTTATTATTTTACGTGATTTGTCTTCATTTCTAAACCTCGCTCGTTTATTTCCGATTCCTGTTCCTTCCTGCGAATACCGCCGCCTCCGCGAGCGTTATTTATTAGTACTTATCTAACGCAGTTGAGCAGCCGAGCATGCTCCCGGCGGCGCGTAGACCCAGCAAAACAGATATATTGTTCTATATGTTGTTCCTGACTCCCAAAAAAAATTTCAGCGCGATTCCTTCATTTGGCTTCGAGTTCTAGCTGGACAAAGTTGAGGTTTCAAGCAATTTTTGCATTTTTTGCTTATTTTTAATGATTTATAGCTTATAAGGGATGCATTTTTAACTAAAACTCTCCAGATACTTTTTTTGTATGAAATTTTCTGATTTTTTTTAATAAAAATACTTTTAAAGCCTTATATGTATGTTAAGGCTACCTTATTTGCATTTTAAACCTTAAAATATGAATATCTGAATGTTTGATCCGGACTCCGACAACCTTAATACAGTAAAAAGATACCTTTTTATAGTAAAAAAGTAGCTGTGAAGTTTCAAAATGGGCCTGACCTTTCACTAAAAGTTATGTAGAAAACAAACATGATATAATGGCTAATAAGTGGTTTTACATTCAAATTCGACACTTATAACCTAGTATATTTAATAACTACTGATACCAACATGTGTTTGTATTCCTGCCCACTGTGCGGTGCCTTTCTCTTGCCAGTGCGATGTGGTGCTCTCGATCTTGCTTGTAGTGCTGCTTTCCTCCTCTTTCTTGCTCTTGTTCGTTGCTTATATGCAGTGTCGGCTGCTACCCAGCCTGTCAGCGCTGGGGCATGCAGCATTACTCCTCACAGAAAACATGGTGTTTTTTGTTAGTTATGTTCTCTTATCGTTAAAGCTGCCCTAACATCGGTGTTACGGAGTTGCGACGGGATTCGTGGTCCGTCTTTCGTACAGATTTAGTAGCGCGATGTTGGCATCACAACCATGATCCGATTATTGTGAAATTTCGACCTATTCATTTTGGCTACTTTACATATTTCACAACCTTTTTTTTTTTTAATCTTAAGTGCAATAAGGCCTTTTTACGTCCATAATCAAGGTACGAAAAAATCATTTTTTTACAGTTTTTGATTTATTACTGATAAAATAATCACTTGAAATTTTAATGGGATATAGTTTGACACGTGACCCATCGACATAATTGTTTTCGTGAGGTTATGATGTTCAGTTACTGAGATATGAATTAAAAAAAAAAATACCTTTTTTATTATATCTGCCGAACAAAGTGGTCGATCCCGAGGACCAAACGAGGAAAATTAGGTATTTTCATTCTCTTTCAAATGCATTATAGGTGAATTGTTTGTAACATTGGAATATGACAAAATTCAAAAGATGACTGTAAAAACATGAATATTTAAAAAAATAAAAAATAACTGTTTTTCCCAAATTCAGAATCCAAAATTAGATATGCATGTCAAATAATATTGATATTGACAAAGTAGTTCCAGAAATATTACGGTATACATACACACACACGTCCATACGTACATTTTCTAAAAACACTTGATTGCACTAACACACCAAAAAGTATTTTCTAAAAGTTTTGACGGCACTTAAAATTTTACTATTACAAAGCTCCCTCTAGGAGGAAGCAACATTGTATTAAGTGACATGATAAAGCGACGATTTACGTCTTCTCGGTTACCCTTTTATCTCAATGTAACTTCATTTTTGCGCACGATAAGGTGCGAATGCGACGCTGCGGCATACTCATTTTTTTCGATTAAAACGCAGTTCGATCTGCTTATCTGTATACTTATCTCTTCACTTCTCTCTTCTCTTCGAAGTTACAATCTATGTATAATATTGGCCGCCAAAAAAGTGTTAACTTTCGTCAGTATTTTCAGAAACTAATTTTTTTTGTCAGATAATACAATGTTTCCTCTATTGCAAAATTAGAAAACTTCTTATCACATAATATTTTTAATTTGAAATGTTTAGCATTCCATAATTCATATATTTCACGCATGCTACCTTAATCATTCTCCATAATTACTGATTCATCGAAATCGAAATCGAACATGGCATCTAATTTTGTTATTGAAAATTCATTAAAATTTTGAATAGCGTAACCTTTTAATTTTTTGTAGTAATTATTATAATCTTATTACTTTTGAATTTTCTTTAGAGCTATAAATATATATACCTAATCAACTGAGCGGCGTTAGGAGTAAGGTGACCCTGCTAGTTAATTATTATTGTAAATACTATTATTACATATTTTTATAATTACTAAATTCTAATCCTTGATGACTTTTTTAGGTTATTTATTCTAAGAAATAATCTATTACTATGCCTTGCCTGCCTGTATAAATTGTTTTGATTTAATATTTTTAATTCGTTTATATTTAAGATTATTAATTATAATTGCGACGTTGCAAACGTATAAGCGCATTAAATATTCAGTTTCCCGTACAGCCGCGAAGACGCGATAATAATAAGTGCCTATCGATACGCAGAGATATAATACGTGTTTAGTCTAAAGCTATTTAATTCATACGGCCAACCTCTCGTTGACAATTCTCGTTTCCCAGTCGCGTTTATCCCGATCCGCTAGTGACATTCGCAGAAGTTGTTTAAAATTGTTTACGTTCCAAGGTGCGAAAGCGACTGTGCCAAGCGAGTTTAGCAGCATAGATGCCTGAATTTTGAAAGATTGTTTGAGTGCTTCCGTCCTAGGAGCAGCGTAAACTAGAGCCTGGGGGGATTTCGCTCTGACTTTCTCGCGATCACGTCGACGTCCAATCGCGAAAAAAATATTTGCAAGGAATTTTCCAGGGCTATTACAGAGTAGGCGAGGGACCCCAGAAGATACTCTCGTCTACGTACCACCGATAGCCAACCCCAGCGCAAGTCGATGGGGTATCACATGCGCTCGATAGGGAATGTTCCCGCAGACGAAACGTACCCAAGCGTTTTGCGCACGTTGCAGCTTCAGGTTACGTGTAGCGTCACGGTCGCGATAAACCGCACAGGCGTAGTCGAACCGGGGAAAATCGAGGTTTTCTACTAGTGATTTTCTCAGATCCCTTTAGAGCGAGTGCCAATAGAACTTGAGCGAGTAAAGAGAGCGAAAAACTTTGGTCCGCACGTGTTTTGCGTTCAGTTTCGAATCCAGGCTCAGCGTAATCTACACTCCAAGGTTGCACGCTTCAGTGACAAAGAGGGGCACGTTGTCGACTGTTATTTTCTGGAGATTGTTGGTATCGATTCTGCTGACGTAAGATTGGCTCCCAAGGATCATGACCTTGCATTTGGGGAGATTTAATGACAATCTGTTTTCAGTAGCCCAGTCGGATATAGCCTGGGCGTCCACCTGGACAGTCGACAGAGCCTGCTTCAGTCTATTTGGGTAACAGTGACAGTAGATCTGAGTGTAGATCTGAGCACATTCGGCATGATTTTGACGAGGCGTCGAGGACAGCTCCCCGTACTTCTGCCTCTGCTACTGGTCTGAAGTCGAAGGTGCCCTGCAGGGCATGTCTTAGGGGCTGGTCACGAGCAAGCTGGAAATCGTCTTCGGTTAGCGTCTCGTAAGCGGTTCAGTTAGTCTCAAACATCCTTCTTGTCTCCAGCTTCTGCCAGTCTAAATCTTGTCACATCTTCGTCCAATCCTGAGTCCTTGGTGATCTTGTAGACCGAGTCACGTTTTTTCATGAGCGCCCGAATGCCTGGGTTGATCCACGGATTGTTCTTAGACGTTAGGGAGATAGCTCGGAGTGGCGCCACTGAATCGTAAGCGGAGATGAGTGCTCTCGTTAGATGGGCCTAAAGCCGGTTTGCGTCAGCTGGACAGGGTCCCAGCGTTACTCCGGATATCGGTTGTAGAGTGGCGATAAGGAAGGTATATGCCGCTTGAGGCACTTGGGCCAGGGGCGAGAGTTTGGCGCGTAGCTCCGCTGCTAAAGCCGCAGTATTCACGCGCTTGAGACAGCGGGATTTTATCTGCTTTTTCTGCGGAGGTGGTTTAGATAGCTTGTAGCCGATTTCTATGAGGTCGTGTCCTGCTATGAATGGGGCTTTTGATTTCTTGTGATTTGTGACTAATACTGGGTTGTTTGTGATAAAAAGATCGATCAGCGTGTGCGTAGGATCGCGGTTGATCCGAAAAACATAGTGCGTCGGGCCGGACGGTACTAGGCTAAGTGAATGCGATTCAATAAGGTCCAATAGGGTAGCTGAAGCAGAATTTCGTATGCACATGTTGGTGTTAAAGTCTCCCGTGTCTATTACATCAGTAAAGTGCGGCAGGAGGGGAGAGAGGCATCGGAAGAAGTGAAATGGATAGGCAGCGCCTGGTCTGCGATTGCAGTTTATTAACTCAGCTATGAGGAACTCGGGGATTTCACCCTCTTAGTGACACAAGATTTTAACTTTAAAATAGTCGCGAGCGTAAATGCCTACTCCACCTCCCCCTTGATCTTCTCGATCAACTCTGAAGAAATTGTACCCGTCTAAAGCTAAGTGATCGTCTGATTGATCGACGGTCAAGAAAGTCTCCATATTTTCACAGAGCTCTTCGATTAATGAGAAATGAGTCGCAAGTCGATTGACATTTATGTGCCCGAATACCATGTTCCGCCTCTCAAGAGCCGACCGATTTCCCGAGCGTCAGGATCTGTTTGCGCGCGGGGGGAGTGCTGCAAGATCTGCATCGAAGTGAATAGCGGTCAAGGGCGCGTCTCTAGTCTATCACATGAAGACGACGAGATTCTTTACGATAGGAAGTGCGTAACCTAAGCTTTTCGCGACCTTCCTCGTCTTCTTGTTCAGTAGGTACACAGGCTTCGGGTAGAACTGGCTCATATAGATCTTCCCTGAACCGGGGCAGCCAAGAATGCCTTTTAGACTTAGCTTGTCAAGCAGATGTGCACTAGACAGAACCGTGTTCCTTACTGTAGTCGAGCAGAACCTCAAGACAGCAGCAGCGGTGATATGCTTGACGGGCTCAGCAGCATGATTTTCGCCTGTGATGGTTCTCTTCGGCCATTCGCGCACGACGACGATGAAGGCAGTCTGACTTGCCATGCTAACGGAAGCAAACATCCGCCCAACGGCTTGACGAAGGTTACAGCCAAGGGATGTCGCGATCCCGGAGACCACGATCTCGGCCATATCTTCTAGAGCGGCTCTATCGTCTGTTTCATGTATATATGCTGTAATGTCTCTGCGCAGTTCCACGATCTCCTTAGATTTTTCCGCAGCGTCTTGTTCGACCCTCTCCTCGAGGTTGGTCATGCGCGTCCTTAGATCCGATAATATTTTATCGGTTTCCACCCTGTCCTTTCTGTACTCCGTCCAGAATTCCTTGAACCAGTCAGGTGCCTTGTCGGTTTTTGCAGGTGCAGCTTCGATGAGGCCTGGCAGGGGGCAATTACACTGTGCTACGCTTGTAGGTTATGCGCCGGATTCTCACAAAATTCGCGAGTTTGAAAACACGATCACTTCGCGTCACAGGTACGGTCACGATAATATTCTAGTCCAAGAGCCAGCCAGTTAAAATCGTCGTCATAAGGTACAAGCTTGAAAATTTGTAGGACTGTAGGTAATGACGTTCTTAATAAATAAAAAAATTGGCAGAAGCGGATGTTGGGGACAAGATGGCGGCAGAAGTACCGGAAGTGGCAAACAATATTTTTGTACTTACGTCACAAAGTAAACTTCTGCCTTTTTGCATACGGCTTCTTCAAGCCGCCAATGTGCTAGAAAAAAATTGGCAGAAGTGTAGGTGGGGGATAAGTGTTAAGAAAATCAACGCATTTAAGAATGTCTGGAATGGATTTATAGAGTTCGGCATTGTTAGTGCAGGAATAATGGGCATTATTACAATATTTAGCATTCTAAAATTAGTTTTCAACATATTCATTCATGGTTATACGCTTCATTCACTCTATTTATGGATGGAGTGTACATTTATTGGGAGCACTATTTGGATCAGTTACTTATCTTTTAGTAATTTTGTCTAACAAAAGTGACGAAAACGAAAAGAAGAAAACAGAATATGACGAAGAATCACTAAAGAATTCATTATCTGAAGATATCAAAGAAGAAACAGAAAATGTAGAACAAGTTAATCAAGCACCGAGCGCACCACTAGCATTGGAATCGCCAACACAACAAGGAAATATTTCAAATAATTTTTTGAGAAATTCACCTAGATCTGATGAACTGGAAAGAAGATTATTTCAATATTTCAATAAAACACAAAATTAGCTTGATAATTTCTACCACTGAATGTAACTATTTGATTTAGTTCTAAGATTTTATTTAGATTCGATTTATTTACTGTTACAATGCAACGATGCATATTTGAAAAAAAGAAACAATTAGATACTTATTATAATTATAATATTAATAATGAGCAATAAAAACGATGTAGTAATACTTCTCCAACATATTGTATATAGATTTTTAGTCCAATTATTAACATTTTTTTTGGTAAGTCATACTAGTTAGAAGTTACTCTACCGAGCTGTTTCTATCTATATATTACGTTTATCATTTTTATGTTGTTAGCTGGAGAATTGTTTAATTATAAAGTTTAAATTGAAAGAAAATGATAATATAATGTTAGAATTCAACGATTCTCCAGCTAAATTCATACAAATCTTATGTAATATGTATGTAGGTAGAGCACCGCCATTTATTTTAAAATCCCAATACAAAATATCAAATACCCAGTGCAAAATATAATTTTTCCAGTTCTGCGCATTTATTGTTGATTTTTTTAACACTTATCCCTCACCTACACTTCTGCCAATTTTTGTCTAGCACATTGGCGGCTTGAAGAAGCCGTATGCAACAAGGCAGAAGTTTACCTTGTGACGTAAGTAGAAATATATTGTTTGCCACTTCCGGTACTTCTGCCGCCATCTTGTCCCCAACATCCGCTTCTGACAATTTTTTTATTTATTAAGAACGTCATTATCTACATTCCTACAAATTTTCAAGCTTGTACCTTATGACGAAAGTTGAATCTTTGGATTGGCATGTTCGAAAATACACCCACGCATACGTCCCCCATGTACACTTCTGCCTATACGGCTATGTCTACTTCAATATGTAAGGTACTGATCTTGGGGGAGACCAACCTTGTACCTTATGATGACGATTTTAACTGGCTGGCTCTTGGACTATTCGGGATGTTCAGTAATGAAGGCGATGAGTTTGGCGTAGGACGTCACCAGGGCTGTCACTGTACAAAGAAGGAAGTGTGCTGGCAGTTTTGCAGATGGCTGAACAGGCTAACTCGGTCTCGTGGCCCTGTTGGGTTGCCTTTCGCTGAATTTTGTGATGCAAGCACCAAATGAAGGCCAATAAAAATAGCAAGAGCCTTGATTCAAGGTACTCTGAGACTTGCTTGTCCACTAGCCACTCCAGGGCCTTGGAGAGAAAGCAGAGAAGTGAAATTGCACGATAGTCAGTCAGGGCTGTTGGTGAACTGACTTTGTTGAGGGCGCGCACAAGCGACAATTTCCAGGCAGAGGGGAAGCAGGGTTTGCTCAGGGACATGTTAAAGATGTGACTTAGTAAGGGAGGGAGAACCGGTAATACTTTAGAAATAACGACCTGTGGGATGCCGTCACTCCCCCTAGCCTGAGTGTCGAAATGCGATACCGCAGCCAACACATCCGATTCTGTTATAGTGCAGAACTTTAATGTTCCGGGAGGTCTAGACTTTCCAGGGTGAAAAGATAATCCTTAACAGCAGAAGCAAGCGGATCGTTGGAGATCGAGCTGAAATCTTTGTTGAGTTCGTCTGTGGTGAAGCGAGATGGCAAAGGGGCCTTAGAGGTGGAAATTCCAAGTTTCTCCAGTTTCCTTCAGATCTCGGCAACATCAGTCAAGGTTGACAGGCGTGAATAATAGTAATTCAGCCTGGCTTCCTCGACCTGTCTGTGAGCATCGTCTCTAGCTAGTCTATATACGCGGAGATCTGACTCGAGTCTAGTGTTTGAAATGCCTGTAAAGTCTATCCCTCTCAGATACGAGGTCACGAAGAGCCGTGGTGAACCACGGGTGACGCTTCGGTCTTAGTGTCACAGTCCGCAATGGGGCGAGATGATTAATGGCGTTCGTAAGGTTAGTGTCAAGCGTAGATATGCATTTGTCGAGGGATGAAGAAGAAGAAGTGAAGGATAACCAGTCACATGCGCTAAGAAAGTCCCTTAGCTTCTCGGCGCTGATTCCTATGAAGTTTCTGTAAGAGTAGGTGTTAGGTACGTAACGTGAAATCTGTACGTCGAGAGTAGCCGTGATAAGGTCATGTCCGTTTATGAAAGGTGCGTCTGTTTTCCAGTGTGATAGCAGGCGATCCTGCTTATCAATTAGACACAAGTCGAGCCAGGTATCAGAACCCTGTTTGTGGTGAGTGGCACCATAGGGAACTGACGAAAGAGAGTTACATTAATGAAGGCCCTGATGAAATTGGCATCTTCAGATGAGGAGAGCTAGTCTAAGTTGAAGTCACCCATTATAACCTTCGTGGAATAGTTGTGCATGTGGGTTGTTAGCTGGTCTATAAAGTTAGAGCCTTGGAAGAATGAATTTAGGCTCTTCACAAAATGAATCTTAGCTCTATCCAAGGCGAACATTTTGAGACTTTGTGAGCTGAAATCGTCAGCAAAACTAAAAATAGCATGTGATTAAAAATACGCAAAGCCGCAGACGAGTACTTAGCCCTTGGTGCACACAGTATTTTTTATAACGCATGCACACACAGACACACACACGCACGCACGCACGCACGCACACACTTACGTATATTTGATGTGAACTTGAAACGCTCATCACTTCTTCTTACTGGTCCTTGGTACTTTTTTATTATTAGATTTTAATAAAAGAAATAATAAGTCTAATATTTATCAGAAAAAGTGATAAACATTTGCAAATCTGAACCGTGGATCCGAATTCAGATTTGGAATAAATTGATTTTACTTTAAATTATTATTTAACGAATAATATAGAAAGAAAATTGATTTTAAATTAAATAAATAATAATAGTAGGTCCGGGATTGTGGGTAATGGATATGCAACACAATAATTATAAACTCTTGTTTATATTTAAATTAGTGTGTATATTAACAAAAATAATTTAACATAAGAATAATGCCTATTATTGCTATTATTCCTTTTAAATGAAATTTAATTACAATTTTGTTTGTTTTTTGATGAAGACTTCTGTTATGCGATTATTAAATATTATTAAACTCTACGCTTAATTTTGCAATAGATTTCTGTATATGTACTAAGGCGCTTAAAAATGTTGCCAGAGTAGACTAGGGCGCTTGAAAGTGCTGCCGCTAGTGATTGAACACAGGCCTCGCATGGCCTTTTATAGGGCGCTAAGCGAGCGCTGATTGAGCCGCCGAAAATATTCGCACATTCACACAATCATACTATCATTCATTCATATTTACATTTATCATGCATACAAACATACTCGGATGCGCACGACTCGCCGTCGCTCGCTTACGCTCACATACACATATAGATATTATTACGCAACGCGCTGCTGCTGATGCTGGCTTCGTAGCTGGAGAGAGAAGCGGGACGCACACGGACACATACGCGTCGATGGCCCGCCGTCGCTGCGTTGACTACTGCGTCGCTGCTGGTTTCGTAGGAGGTGAGAAGAGTGGGGACGGTCGAAACATTCTGTGCGCTCGCTGTATAGGCAGAGTCGGATGTTTTTTAGGAGTTTTTAAATGTATATGTTCTAGGAAGTTACACGCCGGATAGTGTATAGGGCATTACATAGTCCCCTAGTAGAAATTTGTCAACTAGTTGAGAAATTTCTACTACACCTCCAGAAAAAAATGATTCAAATTTAAAATTATTTGTCTAAGTAGATTAAAAAAAAAAATGTATTAAGTAAATTCATAGAAAAAATATGTATTGCTACATTTGGAGCATTTTTTACCTTAGGTTGTTGTCTGTATACCACACTTACTCCTCTTCTGCCTCGCCTCCTCCTTCTTCATCGAGTTCCACTCGCTTTCGAAGTCCATATGGACTTGTCGCTGCCAGACCTTGGACCCGTAGCCAAAAGTTGCGAAGGGGTTCGGCTTCTGCGATGGTCGACTTTGGGGGCTTTGCAGTGGAGGTGATTATTGCCGGTGCGTCGAAAAGCGCATGCAGCTTCGCCTCGATCCGATGAGCTCTCTTCTCGCATCTCAGCTTCTTGAATCGCCTCGAGTTGAGGCGCACGGACTCGATTGCCGTGATCCGTGGTTGGGTTGTAGCAGATGTTGGTTGTGCTGTGGTTATAGGAGGAGGCGTGAGGCTCTCCTTCGGTGTTATAGGAGTTGAAGGTAGGTCGCATTGAACTGCTCGACCGTACGGCATTCTAACACCACGCGACTTCCACGTATATGTACTCCAGGCTGGATTACCTCCTGTCCAAATTGGACAGTCTGGATCCAAACGTCCTGCCCGGAGATTAATTTACGTGGATAAACCACTGATGTATGGTTTGAGCGCTTAAAAATGCATCCCATATTGCCAATAGATTCTTTTTTAAAAGCGCTTAAAAGTTGCAACTCTCAAAAATGTACTGACGATAGTCACCTCTAGCTTGTCCTTATATAGGCCAAAATTTGCAGAAAAAACTTATGAAAAACTTATACCCCTCAAATTCGTAGTGGGAGTTTGTTTTGAAGGTATTGACACGGCATTGTAGTGTTTTGATGAAAAAAGGGGAAGACAGTGACTTTGTCTACATTCCTTTATTAGGCTTTATGAAATATGCTTAAGCCGTGTTTGCATTGCTCCTGTTGAAATCCGTGGGTAAAATGAGAACACTGAGGTTAATGTTAAATGAATAATAGTAATTTATTTATATATGGCAATAGCCATAGTCGGCAGTACGTCCGCTTTGCTCGGAGTCTTACAGGCAAGAGAGAGTATATAGAGGGTCGCATAGTCTGACTCCAGGAAGCTGAGTATACAGTATAGTATGCGCTTAGAGTATATACGCGAGGCATGCGCACTATGCTCGCGTTCAATCGAGCTTGTCTCGTAGCACCAAATCGTTGACAACCAGTAGATGGCGCGACGAATACCGTTTTAAGTATTACGACTGTATAAATTTACATATTACAACACGCCTCCTTAATTTTACAGTCCTGATATTTTTACATTATAATTCGACACATTTGAGTTTTCAATTTTGCATATAATTTGTCATCGCATTTTACATTAATTGAATTAAGATCATTTCAAGTGAACTTGAGTTTTACAACTGAATTTAGCGATTATTACTCTGAACTTTTATACATAAACGCTTTAGATTAAACTTAATTGTTTAGGAACTTTGTTTTATCCAGACTCTTTGTGAAGATGTCTGCTAAATTACATTTAGAGTCAACTTTTACAATATCTATCTCGCCCTTTTCGTAGCTTTCATTTATATAATAATATTGCACTGTGCTTTGAATTTGGAGTAATTTACATTATATGCTATATCTGGCCTTGTGCCTGTACTTATAATAATTCGCCTATTAAATTTCTATATTTAATTCGTTCATCTGTTTCTTTTGCTTGTGCTAGTTTTAGATTCGACTCCATTGGAGTATCATATAGTTTAGCATTTTCTAAATTATATTTTGTAGCCAAAGATTCAATGTATTTTGTTTGACTTAAAGTCATCTTACGTTTATCATCACTATAATCTATATCTATTCCAATATAACTTCCAATTTTTCCTAAGTCTTTCATTGCAAATCATTCCTTTAGACTAGATTTGACTTCATTTATTTTGTTTTTATCTCGACAACAGATTAAGAGATCATCTACAAAGACTAGAATATATATTGAATCTTTCCTTGCATTATTTACCTATAAACAGTGATCGTAGTTACTTCGCACAAAGTTTAATTTTTCGATAAAATTGTTGAAGCAATCATACCAGGCCCTTGGACTTTGGACTACATAACCATTCAAAAATGCTGTCTCGACATCCATTTGCTCTATAAATAAATTATTTTTATAACTATAAGACAATAAAATTTTCAAAGTTTGCATTTTTCCTACTGGTGAATAAACATTTTCTAAATAATCTTTTTGTTGAAATCCTCTTACAACTAATCTCGCTTTATAAACATTATTATTTTTCTTTTTATAAACCCATTTTACATCAATGACTTTTTTATCTTTTGGTCTTTCAACAATTTGCCAAGTATTATTTTTATTTAAATTATTAATTTCGGAGTCCATCGCAATTTTCCATTGTTTATATTCATTTGAGTTATTATGACTATATATTAGCAATTGTATGGTTTTTTAAATACGCGACCGTTTTTATGATTTCGGGCCAGTAATGTTTATGTATTTTGGCTTCACGCATTAAACATCTGCCCATATCCATTGCAGATCTGTTATATCTTTCCGCTACTCCATTTAGTTCATGGACGTAGGGTGGGCATGGCAATAATTCAATTCCTTTAGACTTTACAAAATCGTAGATTTCGTGATTCAAATATTCTTTACCATTATCGCAACGTAATTTTTTAACCTTTTTATTGAATTTATTTTCTACTAGATTAACAAATTCTTTCAAACAACTTGCAGTCTCTGATTTATTTTTAATACAAAAGATTTTAGTGCATTTACTGTAATCATCAACAAATGTTAAAATATTTTTCTCCACCATAACCAGTAGTATTATGTGGACCATTCAAATCAGTATGGATCAATTCTAAAATTTTAGTTGTTTTTGATCTGCTATTTTCAAACGGTATATTCGCCATTTTGCTTTCTATAAAACTTTTCATATAAAACAAATTTTCCTTTTTGTTTGCTACAGCTATTAACTCTCTAGATTTATTCAAAATTTTTGCAATATCTTTATTTGCTAATACTGTATAATTTTCAGTTATTTTTGCAAGACTCATCAAATTTTGTTTAATGCCTCCAACGTAATAGACATTTTTTATATTGTTGTAATATAGTAAGTATTATAATCTTGATTATAAGTACCAAAACGGTACTCGTCGCGCCATCTATTGGTTCGCGATGATTTCGTGCAGTCAGACGAGCTCATGCGAGAGCAAGTGAACTGCGCATGCCTCGCGTGTACAATCTAAGCGCCGACTACGCTGTATATTCTGTACTCGCTCTCTTGCCTGTTAGACTCCGATGTGAGCGGACGCATTCACCGAGGCTACTGCCGACTACTTACTTACAATATATCACATTATTATTTAAACCTCACAGTGTTCATTTATTTATCCACTATTCCAACATATATCAACATATTTTTGATTATAATAATTTTTAAAATAAGTTTTAACAGTACCTATTTTGGTTGCTTTTAACATTTTCCGTCTGGTAATTTTACATCAATAGGATTTTTCAAATCTACACATTTATCAAAGAATTTATCATTTTTTATAATATGATCCGTGCAACCACTATCTAACAACCAATCTATTTCGCTACAATTTTCACTAAAACTTGTTACATGATTTACTTCACTTGTTTTATTATTCTTATACTTTTCCCGAGGGTAGGTATAAGAATTGTTCGAGTCGTGGCATACCTGTGTTATCCATGATTCAGATGAATAGTTGCCCTGTTGCTCGCTTAAAGAGTCACCTCTGGGTTGACCTTGTCCTCTGCCTCGGCCACGACCTCTGTAGTTTCCACCTCTGTTGTAGCCTTTTTGATGACTTCGTTGACCTTGACTGGATTGAGCACCTCGTCCTCGGTTGCTCTGCTGTGGTGGCCTCGTGCCTGCATTTTTGTAGTGTCCAACTTTTCCACAGTTGTAACATTTGCCTTCAAACTTGGCTGTAAAAGTACTTACATTACTCTTTTTATCAGAATCGTTTTTTGTATAATTTTTTTCTTTAATTGACATAGTCTACTGTCCTTTGATCTTCTGGAATGACATCAATGAAATCTCCTATGTAGCTGTAGCTTGCTAAATACCTCATCTTCTCTGTTTCCTCTAGTTTCCCACCAGCCGCCTTGAACTCGTTCACGGTTTTCTCGAATTCTGCGAAAAAATTGTCTACTTGATCAAAATTCTTCAATTTTACTTCTTCCAGCTTTCCTCTGCAGATTATTTGTAGCGACGTGGATTGCATCGAATACATTTTATCGAATTTTTCCATCATTTCAAATGCTGATTTACATTCACCAATATATTCTAATTGTTTATCGGATACAGTGCTTATTATGATGGTTCTTGCTTTTAAATCCATTTTCTTCCAATCTGCTTCTTTATCTTTGTATGCAGCAGTTATTTTACTAGTTGCAGGTTCTGCAAATCTGGTCTGATTCCCTTAATCGAGAGAATGAAACCCAAGAATCTTGTTTCTTCTTTAAAAAATTCCGTTTTCTCAAAATTTAACGTGAAATTCCATTTAATTAAACTTTCGAATAATGTTTCTAAATGATTCAAGTGATCTTTTTCACTTTTTGAAATGCACAGAAAATCATCCACGAAATTCAATATGAAATCTCCGAGATTTTTTGTAACGTGGAATAAACCGCGAATTAAAGCCGCACTGCTTATTTTTGTACCGAAAGGAACTACTTCAAATTCGTATAATTTTCCTTCGAACATGAATGCAGTGTACTGCTTACTTTCCTCGTTTAGAGGTATTTGCCAAAAACTTGACGTTAAATCGAGACTCGACATGACTTCTACACCGTGACATTGTTGTAGAAGTTCTTCTATGTTTTGAGGTGATTCAAGATCATCCTCAAACATTTCATTTATTTTGCGTGCATCTAAACATAAACGAATTGTATTGTTCTTTTTTATTACCGGTACAAATGGACTTATGAAATTACTACTTGACCGACGTATAATTTTCCAATTTAACATTACTTCAATTTGCTTCCGTAACTTACTTTTCATATTCATATTTACTGAATACGGAGGAATGAAGAAAGGTTCAGGATTTTCTTTTAATTTTAGTTTATATTCAAAACCGACTAATCTTCCAGGTTTTTTATAGAATACTTTACGGTATTTTTGAATTAAATTTCTTAGTTTATTGATCGTTTCTGGATTTTTTACTACACAGGATTTAATTTTTTCGTTGATTTCTATATCAGTAATATCGTATGGATCAACTAATTAATTACGATCATTTTGTCGATACGTTAATTCATTTAAATAAAGTGAGTGAGAATCAACATTCATAGTTGTATCCTCCTCGAGTATCTCTATATAGCGATGATCCATGTTATGATAAAATTGAAAAATTATCTTATAAAAGCATAAGTTTATTAGAATCAATCATTTATATGTATTATGATTTCATCATTTTCTGTATCTATAATAGTACCAAATTCTTTGATTGAGTCGATTCCGAGAATACAATCACGGATTAACTTTGGAATTATTAGGAAAATTAAGACTTTCATACAAGTACCAATTTGTGTACACGTCATTATTTGTTTGTTTAAACGAGTTGACTTTAGGCCAGTCGCCCCTCGAATTATTGTACCCACTATAGGTAAGGTAGGAATATTTTTAAAATTATCAATGTTTAACAGATAGAAATTTTCTGAAATGCATGTAATTTGACTTCCGGTGTCGACCAAAGCTTTTATTGGAATATTATTAATTTTAATCTCAATTTCCGGACAAGCGCAAATCTCATTTTTAACTTCGTCATTGGATTCGTATAATAAATCCTCTCGAGAATTATTGAAAATTATGCAAACTGAAATTTGTTTATCAGTTGTTCCTTGTATATTTGAAATATTTTTTAGGTTATTTTCCGAGGCACAAGAAACAACTCTTATTGGTTTTTTGTCAACGTACCCCAAGTATCTTCTAAGCAATGATTTAACGAATCTTCTAATGAGAAGTTTGTCGTAATGTGTTTCGAGGTTACTGTTTTAGGTTTTGTGTCCGTTTCTTTAATAGTAGGTTTTGTCGGGTTGCTCGTTTTTGCCTCGATTACGTTTAACGTTTGCATTTGAGGAGTCTTCTTGCTAAAATTTTTGTTTTGAAAATTTGATTGTTGATTTGTAGCTTTACTCGTTTGATAATTTCCAGAGGATTCTGTGTTCGAATCGTCGGAATTGAATTTTTTCTTAAATAGAGATTGTTTTTGACTATGACCGTTATCTTTAAAAGCAAGTAATTCAAAAAATTTATCTTGTGTGTTTATATTTTGTGATTTAACTGTAAAACGGATATCCCAGTCAAAATGGTTTGAAATTTTTCTGACAAGTTCAGCTTCTGAAAAGTTTCGTTCTAAATCTTGCGCGAATCCCCAGACGTACGTAGCATATTCAAGATGAGAGTATTTTGAACCAGAATTATATCTGTTGTATTCAACTTTCCGTGATCACTCATCTTGGATATCTTCGTTCCAAAACCGGGCTTTAAATTTTCTTTCAAAATCAGATATATTATTAATTGTGTATTGTTCAATGTCGAACCACGAAGAAGCCGTGTTTTCTAACGTTTGACTAATTATTATATTCATTTCAGAGCCGTCCACATTTAAACCGTCTATGTATCTCTTAAGATTGCGTAAATACCGCATTGGTTTTTCTTTACTGTCAGCTTTAAATGTTGGTGGTTTGAGTTTAGGTGATTTAGACGTAAGACTTAGGGTTGTGTTATTTCCGTCCAGAGTAATTTCGTGATTTGATGACCGAATTTTATTGAGTTTACCTGTTAAGCTTCGAAATTCTTCCGTAAAAGTTTTGTTAGAATTTTCGATGCAGGTTTTTAAGTTTTGTAACGTTTCATCGAATTTAAGAAGTGCATTGTTGTATGCTGTGTGTTCAACTTCGAGTGATTTGATTCGTTTTTCGTTTGATTTAATTATTTTCAATAAATTCTGGCTCGTATTTGTCAAAGCAGTTATTTTTGAGGTTATGTCTTGTTTTAAATTCATTAATAAGACCTCTGCGTCCTCTTCGTGTTTTCTTATTTTCATATCTATTAGTGTTTCTACATTTTCCGAAGGGCTAGTTTCTGGTTGAGCCTCGAGACGAAGTTTGGAAAACGTCAGAGCTATTTTAGTGTCGATCGACTTTTCGACAATTTCTTTAAATTTATCTAGATCATCGTCATCCAGTTTATTTAACATGCTCGTATCTATTTCGTCAACTCTTGTTTTAAGAGTGTCATGGTTTATGTTTAAAGTCATGTATTTTGAATCAATTTTTTCGACCCGTTCGTTAATCTTTTTATATTTTGTATCTAGATCATTGACGATTTCTGACGTTTCGTCTGCCTTTTCTAAAAGATAGTTTAGAACTTCGTGTACTTTTCGTGTCCAGTTGGCGTTTGATGAAGGATCGTTGATCATCGACTGAGTCGCGTCATCTGTAGTAAGCACTGCATTAAAAGTTTCGTTTAACTGTGTTTTTGGATTTTTCTTGGCTGTACTACGAGTAATCATGGCACTTTTTCGAAGCGTGCTAGAAAATATGGTATTACCCGATTCCGCCATTTTAATATCGTTTATGCCTCCGTGAACGTCTGTATAATTTATTAAATTGTTATATAAAAAAAAATTATTGTATTAGGTTAGTATGAACACAGCTTTTTCTGAACACTAATAAAATCATGAATAAGATTTGAAATAATTTCATGGTGTATATTTATTAATATATTAGGTTATATTTTTATTAATTTTCCTAATGTTTTTCATATCATCTACGAGTATACACAAAAGTTGAGTCATGATATCACTTTCGTATTTTAATTTATTAAAGATTTTATTGTGTCTTACTTTAAGTTGAATATTTTCTCTTCAAGTTCCTTGCAAATTGGTATGCCAGTGTCTTCGAGGATAACGCGTTTTTTTATAATAAAAAAATTTTACTGCCGCTGGTTCAAAAATTTTAGAAAGTAAAGCAATGGTGAAAAAGAAAAGCAAGCTATGCTATAAAACTTTTAGTTTTTATTTGGCTTACTTTAATAACAAAAAACATTACAATTTTCTTGCCATGCAAATGAATTGAAGTTACTACAAAGTCTTCACAAAACAAATTCTTGTATTTTTCCCAAACAGTTCGTGCTTATGGTAATTTGTTAGAACCAAGCAAAAAACAAACGAAATTACTCTGGTAACAAAATTGTACATGCCTTACAAATATATGAAAAATTTCTTCATCATTTTCAATTAATCCCATGGCTATTGCTGTTTCAGAAAATGTTGAATACGTTTTTTTTCAAAGTTCTTTAAATCATCAAATGTTTCTTTAACTCTGTGTAATATTAATTTTAAGTGAAATAACTCTTGTTCGTTAGGAATCACACAAATTAATCTTCCTGAAGTATTTGAATAATTTTTACGTCTAATCTACTTCTTTTTTGTAAAAACATAATGTTCTGGTATATCACAATACCAAAAATTTCTGGCATAATCATCAATTTCATTTAGTTTAAACCATGCTGTTAAAGTTGTCTCGTGACTGAGAGAATCTATAACAATGTTGTGTGCTTCAAAAATGATCTTTTGTTGATTTTCTAAATTAATAGCTAATTTAACTACACTATGAGAACAAGCACAAATTGGTAATTCTTGAATACGCTATGCAGGTTCCATTGGCCCTACGTATCTACAATTCATGTATTCTGTTGTTTCATCGTATATTGCTTTATCTTCATCATTTTTACTCACTTCAATAAAAGCACGATCATGTCCTTTGTGTAAATATTCGTATAAATATTTAATGCTCATAATACATGCACAAACTGGTGAAACTTTTTTTATAATATAGAGAGATTAGAATTAGAGTGACCTTTTTGAAATTCTTACAAAGAGGTCACAAATTTGGTTCTATGACTTACGTTACGTGCAATTGATGTCCAGTCATCTATAACTTTGTATTTCAAACCTTTTTAAGATTGAACGAGATTGAAGGATATTGCATAAAATAATGCATTATTTAAATGATTTTTCAGAAGGGTAATTTGAATCAATATAATAATAAACTGCTATATTTACTTGTAGGAAAAGCATCAAATACAAGTTTGTTCAATTCTACACTGTCAATACGCTATGATGCTCAGACAGCTGATTTAACATGGGTATGTGTTTTTTGTAAAAGAGGTCCTCATTTCTTGGTGTCAAAACATTCAAGTAATATATTAACAACTATATGCGATGTACAGGATTTTTCAGAAAGTTGTAAGGTAAGCTAATATTCAATAATGAAATATGGTGCTTCATTTATAAAAACGCTGACAAATTTAATTTTATGGTACTTTATTTCGTCTTAAATTAATTTTTTTAAGATATTTCAAGCAATTTTTGACTGATCAGTCTGAAATTCTATGAAAAGTTTTCTCGCAAACAATATAAAATTAAATTTTATTCCTCTTGATTTGTTTTACGTGTTTACACCATTATCTCTGTGAGACTGGGAATCATGCATAATTTTTTTGGAAACTTTTTGTATAAATAACAACTTGATGGTCTTATTTCGGGTTGATCCAACACATTTACGTAGAATGCGGTTTTTTTTTACTTGGGAATTGGAACTCGAAAGTTCATCGCCTCATCTACGCAAGCCTTCCACGCTGCCCTATCTTGTGTCAACCCCACCCAAGATGCACCTCTCCGATCGACACCCACCCGTCTTATTTCTACTAGATCCGCTTTTACGTTGTCCTCCTATCAACGTCTAGGTCTACCTAGAGATCGCGTTACCATCGGCCTGCCCTTCATGACACGCGCTGCCGTACAGTCGTCTCCCATTCTCGCTACGTGCCCTGCTCATCCCAATCTGCGCGATTTTATTATTCTGTTAATATTTGGTGACGCGTACAGATTGTGTAACTCATCATTGTGTAGTCTCCTCCATTCCCCGGTTTCCTCATCTTTCTTCGGCCCGTATATTTTTCGCAAGACTTTATTTTCAAATACCCTAAAACGGTTGTCCGCCTGCTTAGTGAGAGCCCACGTTTCGCACCCGTACAGAACCACCGGCAGTATTATTGTCCTGTATATTCTTATTTTAACGCCTCGATTTATTTTCTCACGGCGTAGAAGCAAGCATTACCCGAATGGAGTCTCTTGTTTATTTCGACATTAATCTCGTTTATGGTCGTACCCAGATACCTGAATTCGCTAACCTTTTCAAAAGTAAAATCCCCAACTCTGAGATTTCTCTCCCTTCTGCAGGTGCCTAGTTTATCCACAATCATGTACTTTGTTTTTGATTCACTCACTTCTAACCCTGTATACTCTGCCGCTTTTATGAGGATTTCTGCGTTTCTTGCTATCGTTTCCTTACAATCCCCCAGTATATCCAAATGATCTGCGTAGCCTAGTATCTGCGTTGTTCCATTAAGCGTTGCGCCCAACTGGCTAACCTGCATTTTTCTAACGATATACTCTAACGTTAAGTTGAACAGCACCGTAGAGAGCCCATCTCCTTGTTTTAAACCATCGCGTATCGTGAAGGGTTCAGATATATTACCGCCTACTCGGACCTTTCCCGTGCTTCCGTTCAGACATATTTGAATCAATCTCACGAGTTTTTTCGGTACACCGAGAAGTACTAGAATTTGATACATTTTGCTTCGCTTAATAGAGTCGTACGCTTTTTTAAAATCTATAAATAGTTGGTGTATGGTTTCACAAAATTCCCACTTTTTCTCTAATAACTGTCTTATGGTAAACATTTGATCGCTCGTCGATCTGTTGCGCCGAAATCCGCACTGATAATCTCCTACTATATCTTCCGCGAATGGAGTGAGTCTAGCTTGTATTACGTTTGACAGAACTTAGTAGCACGTTGCTAAAAGTGAGATACCCCTATAGTTATTGCAGTCTGTCTTATCCCCCTTTTTAAAAATCAGTATAATGATAGATTCCTTCCAATTTTCGGGTATTGTTTCATTTTTCCAGATGGCACATACTAGTTTATAGATTTTGAAAGTGAGCTCGACGCCCCCATATTTGAGTAATTCAGCTGGTATAGAGTCATTTCCCGCGGCTTTGTTGTTTTTTAGTTTTTTAATCGTGGCCTCTACTTCTTGGTAGTTCGGTTCCTCCACGTGGAGTTCGGCAGTGTGAATTTCGTCCCCTAATTCTTCGCTATTTTCGTGCATGTTTAATAATTTATCGAAATAATTTTTCCACAGCGACAGTAATTCGTTGTCATTTGTTACGAGGTCCCCGTTTTCGTCCTTCATCAATTGCGCTCTACTCCTGAAACCCTTTCTGATGGTGTTAATCCCTCTGTACATTTCGCGTGGGTTATTTTCCTTACTGTTAGTTTCTATTCTCCTAATAAGATTCTTTTGATACTCCCGCTTCTTATTTCTGTAGATCGCGCTCGTCTGTTTCCTTACGTTAGAATACTCTTCTACGGTCCCATCGCTTCTATTTTGTAAGCTATCTAATTTAGCCTTTTTGCGCCTTTCAAACCAGAGTTCGCACTCTTCGTCAAACCATGGTTTGCTCTTTGGCTTTTTCTTTTTACCCAGTACTTTGTTCGCGGCTTCTTTTACCGTTTTTTCGATGTCTCCCCATAAGCTATTCGGTTCGTCATTCCCCTCCGGCGATGTGTTTGCTTCTTGAAGTGCCTGAAACCTGTTATTAATTTCTATCTGGTACCTAATTCACTCTGTTTTATCTCGTAGCTTCTCAATATCGAAGCTCTCTACCTTTTTTGTTCGCTTACTATTTTGATTCGCTATAACTCTAGCTCTTAATTTGGCTACTACTAGGAAGTGGTCCGAGTCGCTAT
>JAZHPH010000375.1:67634-91875 GCA_037356405.1 Nasonia oneida | reverse complement strand
TCTATTTTCCTCTCCGCAAACTTTTGAAGATGCTTCTGTTACAACTTTTACCATTCTTTCAACGGCTTGAGTGTGGTTTGGAAGTCTTGAGAAGTCCAACTTTGATAAATTGTTTGATTCCTTCAAATTACTTAATGATATGTGTGATAATGCTGGCGGAGAAGTAATAATTTCGCTGTTCCAGTCTATCATATCGACGTAAATTGATGCACTAAATTGAATAGAAGGAGATCGAAAACTTATCGCTTATATACATTAATGAATGTTTCTTTTTTTTTGGTTTACATTAACTGAAAATGAAGTATTAATCTACTGTAAGTATTCGCTTGTGATAAAGTTACTCTTGTTTTAATGATCTAAAATTGTACAACGTATATTTTTATTCTTTTGTCAAAGTCAAGCGTGCAAGGAACTTTAGTAAGTAAGATTAATTTTACGGGTTTAAAATAAATTATTTGTTATATCTTATCTAATTTTTATCAAAAATAGCTCAAAATTTACGACAGTATCACTTGTTTGAGATCAAATATGCGTACAAAATTTCAGAAATTGATATTATTAAATAAATGTTTTAAAATTTGCTGATACTCCACTTTAATATAATAGTATAAGCAAAACGTTTAAATACGCTTGTAATACATTTGTTACAAAGAAATTTTTACATTTGTTCAAATATTGTCTAACTTTGATAAATCTAGTAAAACTATTATAATATTATAGATATTGGAACTGCTCTCCATATTATCAAATTATAGTAAAATAAGGCAAGTGGGCAAAAGTATTATAATATTATATTATATATTATATTTTATTACAACTGCAAAAATTCTGATATCATTTTAAAAATAATCAAGTGAAAAATTTAGAAAAACTATAACAAAAATTAACACACGGTGAAAAAACGTAATGGTCATAAATACACTTAACATTTTTAACAAAAAAATTTTTTAATTTGTGCAATTATTGTCGAAAAATGATAAATTAAAAATTTAATAAACAGCAAGAACAACGTATGCAAAAAATAATTTTACAAGACGTTTTTCTAATTTTTCTTAATGGTGTCTTGGACAAAAGCTTTTTTATGTGTGAAATAATGTACTACTTATATTTCAAACGATATGAAACAATATAAAAAATAAAGAACGAATACTTTCAAAATAAAATAATGCTTTTAATATCTTTCAATATTTAATGTACTATAAGTTAAAAAATATACTATTATCTCGTTCACTTTAAAATTTTGAGCTTGAATAATATTTATAAACATTATATTTCTTTATTTATATTATGAAACTTACCTTCAAGAATGTATATTTGAATTCATATCAATTTATAACATAATTTATTTTAAAAGCATATTTTTTTCTTCTTTCAAGTTTTTACTTAAATTAAACAAAAATGAAAATCATACTAGCTTGAATACTTGGCTAGTCTCTGAAACAAATTTCTATGACGATAATATTTAGCTTCTGCTACATTATAGGTGGTTGCACCACTTTTATATTTTTGTTAGTGCAAAATTTTAATCATTATTTTGGTCTAAGGAGCGATTTGTTTGCAAAGCTGTAAAAGGTATAATAAGCAGACGACCTGAATTGCAGTACTAAAATTATATGAAGTAAAATTTAAAGAAAAATGTTATAAATATAAGGGATACTGATCACGAACAATTTTAAACTTATAATATATTGAAACGCTCTGACTTAGTTTCGTCAAAGTTGAAAAATTTATTTGTGGTCCGAGATGTCGTGTTATTGAATTGAATTTTATTAATATTTGTCTAGTTTTGATAATTCTTTAATATGTTGTAAATTTGTTTATAAATCTTTCTTCTCAAACAAACTTAATGTTGTTGAGAATATTCAATCTAATAACAAATTTTTTGCGGCGTGCAGACTTTCCCACTTCTTAAGTCTTTGAACGGGCAAGCGTATGCGCAGTAAACATTAAACGCTATAAGTGTACATTTTCTTCTTCTTCTTCTTCTTCTTCTTCTTCTTCTTCTTCTTCTTTTTCTTCTTGTTTATGTAACGTAACGGACAGAAAGGAGACGGAGTTGAAAGGGAAAACAGTAGACGACGGGACTCGAATTCGCGGACCCGAGAGCCAGAGGCCTGTGCTCTAATCACGGAGCTAACGTCTACGATGCATTCGCAGCGGTGCATTGTAGTACGGCTTGTCAGAGTCTTATCGCTGACTCGTCTCACAAGCTCGCGTTTCCAGACATGTGCGTCTGTGACAATAATTAAAGGCTTTATCCAACAGCCTGGACGTAGAAATGACATAAGCCTAACCTTTAAACATTTTCAATATTGCCACCCCATCGTTTGAACCTCACCCCAGAATTGGCACCAGACACAGAGGGTTGAAGCTGCTTTTTAAAATTAAGATTAAAATGAAATTGTTTCTCTTGAAAAGCGGAGAAATATCAATTTTAGTTAGTCCTGATTGATAAAAAATGAGTGGGAATGAAGACTTCAAAATAGCAATAAAGGTCGAAAAATATGAAAACGGGAAGTTTGAATACTCGAAATTCATGTAGATAAATTTCTATGCACAATCAGCGTTTACCACCATCCTTCGTACGAATGTGAACCTTTTACGTTGGTTTTATAGAAAATAATCAGACAGAAATGAGATCTTGATTTTAGAAAACAGCAAAAAACGCGATTTTCGCCAAAATAGCCAATTTTCAGTTTTTTTTTTGCTATTAAAGTTTTTTTCTTAACAGTTTAAATTTTCGATACACCCTAATATATATATATATATATATATATATATATATATATATGAATAACTGAACTATCGAAAACTGAAATGATTATCGTTATCACTATAAGCGGTTGCAAAATGATATCCTCTCTCCAAATCTGAAAAAGTTAAAAATGACTCCTGTAATTCGAGGGATTTTTTACTGTTTCAGATTTAGACGGATAAGTCTTTGAGAGAGAGAGAGAGAGAGAGAGAGAGAGAGAGAGAGAGAGAATTTCGCCTCAAAAGAAAAAATGAATTTTTTTATCGTACAGGCGTTGCTCTATCACGGTAATCTGGTTGCATAGATTTACCGCTGACTTGAAGTTTTTCCACCGCTGGTCAAACTATTGGTACCCACTATAGCAGTGACATAGCCGAAAAAGACTTTTTTCGAAGCCATGACACAGTGAGCGGTAGTAAATACATGCTTTCTGCTAATAAGGGCGCCACCACAAAAATGTTTGCCATTTATGCGTAAAGAAACTTGATATGGAAATCCACCAATATCTGCATTTTCTGCTTCAACCAATTTTTCTGTTTCTTCAGCCTTTGCACCTGTAAGTAGCAAAGAAGATTTTTTAGATCTGAAATAATAATATTTTTAAGAAATTGTTCGCGTACGTTTACGTACGATTTATTTACGTTTCGAACATTTTTTACAGCATTATACAAAAATGTTCGAGAACGTACGCGAACGTACGTATAGACGTACGCAAACGTACGGAAATGTAGTATACCAAAAATAATAATATTGATTGCGTATCCGCTCCCAGGTGGCGTCCGGTTTTTCATTCTCGCAAGCGCTAAGTTTTTTGCTGGTTGGTATATAAGACCGATAACGTTACTACAAACTAAGTTAATTATAGCGGTAAGAAATAAAGATTGTCTTATGAATGATTGTCTTGATGAAGTTTTGTGTAAATAATCCCTATATAAAAAAGTCATGACCGGATGTTGTGAAGCCAAGATAGACGTTATGTGATTGGCTCATGTAGTGCGCATGCGTCTAAGTCAGAAGTCTACAACGTTTTCTGGTTAGGGCGCGCAACGCGCGCTGTTCAAAATCTAGTCTATGTAAAATTTCAGTTGTATAGTTTTTTTATAATGCAAATAAATAACATTGTAATGATAGACAAATCCACTGACTCGTATACTGAACTTTTCTTCAAATTCACTATTCAAACCAATGATGACGACATTGAGCATTATTAATAAATTTATTAAAAAATAGTTTTGAGTGATTTAGTAACATGTTACATGCTTATAAAATATTAGCAGACGTTAGTGTGCCGCATAACACTTATAATAGATTTTATACCAGTGTTATTAGACAGAGATAGAATCAAGAGCGCGCGAAGCGCGCCTTCATTCCTAGTTTGTAAAAATTTAGGTGTGAAATATTTATTTTATTCGTACGTTTTTGTACTTTCACGTTCGTTCACGTACGTTCGCGTACATTTACGTACGTTTGTGTACGTTAACGTACGTTTTTGTGTAATGCTGTAAAAAATGTTCGAATCGTAACCCAATTGTACGTAAACGTACGCGAATGTACGCGAACGTACATAAATTTACAATAGCTTATTAAAATGTAACAAAATTCTACGGTGATTTGCCTTATAGTACCTGCAAATTTTTCCACTCGGGATATATTTGTTAACTGAACTAATTTTCAAAGTGTCCATTGAATTTTCTCGAACATTATATGTGGTAAATCTGTCATCTGATAAAAATTCAATGTATATATTTCTTATGTTATTTTTGGTCTTTTGACACAATGCCTATGACGATTTAGTTACATTCGCTATACATCATATTTTTATTTGAAATCTTATAACCATTTAACAAAGAACTTGAAAATCCCGCAGGAAAACGAAATATTATAAAAATAATTTTTATTTTACAAAATATGTTTGAAAAATTGAAATACCTAACTTTATTGCTAGCGCTGACTATTGCTAGCACAACAATTTACTTTCCACTCTCGTGATTAGGATCTAGTACAATAATTTTAAAATTTCATATAAACTTACCAAGTGCAAAAATCGCAACCAGAAGTATACAAAGTTTGTACATTATGATACCTGCAATAGTGACAAACTAAAAAATGTGTACTCATTCATTAGATTCAAAACGTTTATATACACATCCAAGTCCATAAAGAATTCATAGACGTCTTTGATAATTAGAACACATTTCATGATTATTTCATAAGTTGACGGTATAACCAATTAATTTATTTCCGATATTCATTCATAAACCTGAAATTTACGAATGTGAATGATGTTTGTTTATTGACAATTTTTCATTCTGGTGCCTATTGCGTCAATGAATACATTAAGCACTTCAAGATCAACACATCTTGCGAATTTTTTTTTGAGAAACATTACAATTTTAAATTTTTAGTACGTATTTTTAGTAAAAATCGCAATTCTATTTATTTGTATTACATGATCCTATGTATAGGGTGATTCCGCCGTAATTTGCCCAAGACCGACCTCGATATAAATCTCTTAATGACCTCGAAATGAACCTCTTAATTATTCACAACTTCCGAAACAATTTTCTCAACTAAAATAACGTATAAAACAAGTATCTACATCGAAAAGCAGAATTAAATAATTTATAAAATTTTGCTATCTAACCTGTCATGTACAGTTCCGCGTTACGGAACGGACTTTTCGCAATTATTAGCTTGTACAGCCTAACCAAACGATATAGAAAATTTCCCCGCGCGTAAGATTCCAATTACATATCTACCATTTAATTAAAAATATCAAACCTTAAATATAATCATATGCTGAAATGATTAATTAGAATATAATATTGCTTTCTCCTGGAGGAAGCTTTGCAATAGTAAAATTTTGAGTTTTGTCAAAACTTTCAGAAAATACTTTTTGGTGTGTTAGGTTCAAATCAAGTGTTTTTAGAAAATGTCCGTATGGATGTGCGTGTGTGTGTGTGTGTGTGTTGATGTGCGTGTATGTATATCGTAATATTTCTGGAATTATTACGTCAATATTAATAAAATTTGACATGTATATCTATTTTTGGATTCTGAATTCGGGGAAAACAGTTTTTTTTTATTTTCTTATCTATTTTTTTATGGCCATTTTTTGATATTTGAATAACACTATTTTGCGTTTTTTTCAAGCATCGTATTGTTACAAACAATTCAGCTATAATGCATTTGAAAGAGAATAAAATCACTTACTTTTCCTTGTTTCGTCCTCGGGATCGACCGCTTTGTTCGTCAGATAAAATGAAAAAGGTAATTTTTTTAAAATTCATATCTCTAAAATCAAACATCATAACCTCGCGAAAAAAATCATGTCGATGGGTCACGTGTCATACTATATCCCATCAAGGGGCGCGACAGCGCCGCGCTGACAAGAAAAAGTACGAAGTACGATTTGTCGACGGCGCAACCCTATATACTTTGAAATTGGGTTTTCTTAACCTTAAAAAAAATCTCGAGAGCATTTAAATCATTACTATTGCGCGTATGCGCAATCTGTTGGTATCTACTTGAATATATTAACCTAATCTTTCATGATTAAAAAGATTCATCCAAAAATATTAAGTTATTAACTTAATATTGCAAGTTGAAAATTTGCTCGGTATATTTCTTTTCGTTCAGAGTTTCCATCCTCTCCCGATTTTTTCATCTCCTCCGGTCACGTGACTTCCGCTGAGTATTATATTAGGTATTATACACCGGTGGTTAAAGTGGTTCATCTACTTTACCGACATTCGTCTGCTACTCGGCGACACACGCGATGATATGCATATAATAATGCTATACGATTATATGCGCGATGCGATCAATGTCTAAAGCAATAGTAGCTTATTGTCTATCGAATAGATCAAGATTTCATGAAGTGCAATAGCAAGGAGGATATGCTTTGTAAAAGATGTGGAATCTCCCAAAAAAACTTTTTTCAAAAGTGAAAACCTTTGCAAGAAACAGACTAATAAACGTAGTGAAATCTCTAAATATAAAAATGTCAAGTAAATGTTTTTTGCTATACGCATTAAGATATAAAATTAAAGTTAAAATTAGTTTTCCCAAAAAATGATATCTTAATGCGTATAGCAAAAAACATTTACTTGACATTTTAATATTTAGAGATTTCACTACGTTTATTAGTCTTTTTCTTGCCAAGGTTTTCACTTTTGAAAAAAGTTTTTTTGGGATTTAAATTTCAAGTGATTTGACTACTTATTTTTTCACTAATAAATCGAAAACTGAAAAAATCAGTTTTTTGTGCCTCTATTACGGACGTAAAAAGGCCTTATTGCACTTGAGATTTTGAGAAAAAGTAGATATTTTATGTGTTTTAACTAAGTTCATTGAACAGCTTTCAAACCCCTATGGTTCGTAAGAAATCAAGGTTTCAATTTTTTTTTTTAATTTTTCGATTCCTTATATCTCTAAAACAATGTAGTTAAATGCTTCAAAATTTTATTTGGTGATTCACCATAAAAAAGTTATCTGCTGCTAAAATTTTAAACGATTTCGTCGAGCGGTTTTCAAGCACAGAGCTAAAATGTATCTAGTGAATAGCCTGTTGTTTTGATGGTTAGGTTGGTTAGGAACACATGTAAACATGCGTAAATTTCTGTGAAAAAATTGCCGGCAGTGTTTGTATTAAAAAACAATTAAAAAACAGAGGGGTCTGCAAACTTTTGGACAATGAACCATCCAAAACTTAAATATTAAATTATATATCAAAAACCGCCTCATACATTAGCAGGAAGATATACTTTATATTAAAACAATATTTTATTGATTGGACCTATAAATTTAGTTGGAGGAAGCTACGTGCCAATGAATTAGTAGCGGTTTTTTTAATCAAGCCGTTAAAAGTTCCTATGTACAAAAAGGTAGAAACGTAAATTAAAAGAGCCAATATAACAACAAATAATTGGTTTTGAGACAAACGTTTAAAAAAAAACAAAAAAGTTTCGCCTTTTATTTACTCCTTTCATCGAAAATTTTAGCATTTGGGTGAAATCCTTCTCCCCATTTTAATCAGAGGTACGGAACTGACTGATTCTGCTCTTTCTCGAACATTATTGGAAAATAGATGCTGCTATAGTTTATGATAAATCACTGAAGAAAATATTAGCGTATTCCATTTGAGCTGGAACTATTGCTCAAGTTTGAAACTTGAGTAAAATGACCTAATGACCTATTCCTCTGATGCGTCATCTGCATAGTAAGTATATGATGATCCTCATGAACATAAATTAATCTGAAATCTTTTTGTCAAAATTAAGGCATTAAATTATACCGAGGCTTCAAGTGATTTCTTAGTTTTGAAAAGAGCGATATTTATGACACGATGTGGCGTAAACCTCGATTTACTGCACGCTCATGCACAAATGCACTGGCTAAATCTCGGTTTACGCACGTTGTGTCATAAAATAACGTACGATACTAGGGGGTAAAGGGGTAAAGGGATTTCACCCTCGTGGGGACTTATCACCCTTGCTCCGCTCGGGCGATAACGTACGGGGTGAAACTACTTTACCGCACTAGTATCATAATGTACTATTCCATTATTTTGGGTAGGGTGATTATAGATTCATTATCAAAAAATACAATAAAAATTCCATATATTATCACATAATTTACATATACATACATAAACATTAATATAAATTATCGGCATATACATGAGGCATGTATAAAACTTGAATATACATTTCTATCTTACCTCAGTCAATTTTTGTATTGTTGAAAGCATCTTATGTTTGTTTGAAATATCAAGGGGCGCGGTAGCGCCCCGATGGAAAGTATAAGTTTTATACTTACGTTTTACACTGTGCTGTCGGGAGCACCGCAACCCAGTATACTTTAAAATTCCTGTTTAACCTATTTGCGTCTCACTGATTTTATCTATATATTTTATTTGATTTCTAGTTGACGCTCATGTATTGTAAAGCAATTAAAACGGATAAGGTTACGCGTCTCTGTTTTTACCACTTATTGAAATTTTTAATTCATTGATTTAAATTAACTCTAGAAGTATTTAGACCGATTATATTGTCAAATAAAATAAAAAATTGAGCTTTTATTTGTTCGTGTATAAAAAAGTAAAGAATAATAACTCATAACAGTTGTCCCAGTACTGGGCCCAAACATCGTGTCCCACTACTGCAGTCATGGTCTCTTTTATTCAAGGAATTTTATCTTGAACTTTCCATGGTTTGTTAGAGTTCATCTCCTAGAGTCCATCCCATTCTCTCCATGCCTTTTCATTAAAATTATTATTTATTAGCCTAGAAGAGCTTAAAATGTAATTTTTTTATTTTAATCGATGGGAAATTTCCTTGGCTACACACTAGTATTATGCTTTTTTTCAATTTTGTTTTTCAAAGGGCTATATCAAAAGTGTTTCAGTACTGGTGCTTTTAACTTAGTTTTCTGGCGAAATTCTCTATTTGCAAAATGCTCCTTTTGGCGAAATGTCCTGGAAAAATTTCTTATTGGAGTAGTGTCTTTTAGGTGAAATGTCCTTAGGTGAAGTGTTTTTTGGTGATATGGTCTTACGTAAAATGTCCGGATACGGTTTGAATTGATGATGATCCCGTTTTTGCTGACACCTGCTCTTGTTCTTTTTCCCTTCTGTTCTCTCTCTTACCTTCCTGGCTCTCTTATTCAACTTTTTTTCATCTTCCATCTACATCTTCTTTTCCACTGGTATCTTCTCTCTCTTCTGGCTTTTCTCCAGTCTTCCCATCCTGTCCCTCATCTCGGAGCTGAACTTACCCATCTCTCTTTGTAACCATTTTAACTCTCTTTCCATAAGCTTTACTTTCTTTTCACGTCTGGTAACTTTCGACTTCTGCATCCCTCTTCTCTTCTCGCTACTCGATGTCTTTCCTTTTGCTAGTTTCACTAAAAACTAAAGTTTCTGAGACTTGTTGTAGTCGTCTATAACCTCTAGAATGCACTACGAGTTTTTGATTCTGCTCGATTTTACTCTGTTACGCTTGCTTATCTTTGACCAACACCAGTTGCTCCTCCCGGTCCTTTTCTGTGTTCCGCTCTTCTGGCTGCTCCTGTTTTCTTCTCCAGTATCTGCACTTAATGTTTTTCATGCTCTTTTCGTTGCTTTTTTTGCTCTGTTCCGCTACTCCTTCTTTTTCTCTCTTCTTTATTTTCTTCCATTCTTCAATTTCTCCTCTCCCCCTTACACTTCATTATGAGTAGCTTCCCTAGGTTTGTTCTCTCTCCGCTGCTTGCCTTTTGTTCTGTATTTCTCAAAGATGGGTTCCAATGTTACTTCACTTGCTTTGTAGAACCTACATCTTCTCTTCTCCTCTTATATCCAGTATCTTATAACCTCTTGCTTCGTTTTCTAGTCCGAAAATCTCGCTGTAATTGCTAAACCTGCGATATTAATTATTGAATTGTAAACTTTTTGCGCCTGCTGAATTAGATTTAAGTTTCAAATAGTATTAGTGTAAAATACATTAAATTTATGCTCTATGTTTTTATATTTTACTCCATTTTCTCAATGAAGCTTCTAGTTTTAATAATGATTGCGATTGTGATTGATACTATGAATTAAGAATGTTGACGGGAAAAATAATGTTTACTCGGCAATAGATAAAAAATTACCCGGGACGCAATAAAAGCTGTTTTTTGGCAATTAGTAATTGGCCCGTAACTTTTTGTTGGCATAGGGTTTGGAGGTGCTACCCATGCTTTTTAAATATTGTATGTTCAAGTGCATGTAAAAAACTTGGTCTGGTGCGTGTGCCCTCAAAATTGCAAGTGCTCGATTTTTCGACCGGAAAGTGTTAGACTTTTCGTAGAATGACTCATATATATTATTATTATTTTATTTATTTTATTCATCTTAAAAAAAGCGATGACCGGATAATTTGAAGCCGTTAATAAAGCGATTTTATTGGTTGAAAAACCAATATCCAGTGTGAATGTATAGTTGCGATTTTGAACTTTTAACCTCAAGAAATTGAGCACGCGCGAAGCGTGCGTTGGATTTAACTGGTACAATAAATAATACACTATTTATACGGAAGGAACTTAAATAAATGTAACTAAATCTTATAAACCTCGTATTTATTTAAAAAGGATTTACATAGTTTTGCAAGTATCAACAGCGAGACTCGGTAAGAGCGGCGCACAGAACAGGATAATATCACATAGACAAATGACATGGAATTCAACTAAATAATAAATCTTTTTGCTGACGCTGGCTAAGCAAATTTCGAATTCATGCGTGAAGAGTCGTTTTTCTTATTGAACATTCATTTCTTTTCATATGTGATTTATGCAAATGCTATAAAAATCGTAATGATTGATTATTCAATTTTATACTTGTTTGACTTTTATGAAAATTACATGTTTTGAATCTCACAAGTTTTATTACATTAACTTAATCAAAAGAATGCGAGCTGAAAGGCTCTATTAAAAAGGGTTCTTTGGCAAAACTTATTACACATAGATGACCGTTATAATTAATAAATATCAAAGGTATTAAATAATAAGTATGATGATAATATTAATAATAATAATAATAATAATAATAATAATAATAATAATAATAATAGATGATAATAATAATAATCATGATAATAATTGATAATAGAAGAAATAGTAATATAATAATAATATAATATATCATTGTCATAATCGTCTTCCCATTTATAATTGCGTACAAGAATAAAGTAACAATATATAATGTAATATACAATAATCAAATTTTATAAAATCACGGAGACGATTCTTCAAAAGAATGCAACTTGGATTACCTATCTAAGAGCTTGACGTTTCAAACGAAAAATACCGCATGTACCCGAATGTAACTGAATTTTGCGGATTGTTGCAGTCTACATTCATTGATCGCTCATAAATTTATAAGTAATGAATATTCAATCACCACATAATTCCCGGTCATTTTTTTCACTCAACTTGTTATTTTTATACGTATTTCATTATATTTTTTTGCGTAAAAAGTTTTTGCTCTTTGCGATTGTGACATTTTTGCGTCAAATAAGGATCGTTTAACGATTTTATCAATATACTATACGACGATAGTTGCTGCGCTTTTTCAATAGCCATGTTATTTAAGTATACTTAAAGAATACTTGAATTGATCGTCGACTGAAATTAAGAATTTCACTATAAGTACGAACGGCTACGGGATTCATTTAGACAAAATTCACACGAACGCGACGCTTCTTCTTCAAGCGATTTCTCTGTTTCGGAATATGTTTATATGTATGTACATGCGTTTGTGTGCGGATGTGTAACTTACATGAAGAACGTTCATTGGTAAAAGTTCAGGCTATGAAAGTACTTTTTAAGTACTCGGATTAAATCACTTCATCATTTATAGAGTCTTATTGAGTTTCCGATCCACGAAATATATATATATATATATAGTTTCGCGTGAATTTGCCTGAATTTCGTTCAATATAAATTATGGTAAATATAAGGGCTACATGTACGTACACCAACTGTACTCTTTGTATTCTTTTTCAAATTCACTTTTTAATGAGTGTCGCTTCATCTATACCTCATCGATTATCTAATACTTAAAGAATAATGAATAATTATGTACAATAATTGATGAAAACATTCGAGTCAATGCACAACACATAGTGCAGCCGGAAATGCTCTGCTCTTAGTTCTATATCTTCTGCTTAGAATTGTCGATGTAGTCTAACCTCTATCTATCTGTTTATTTTATTTATTCACTCATTTATTTATTTATGTATATATATATATATATTTATTTATATTTTCTTCTTCGAATCTCTCGCTTGATGTGGTCTTTGGTTTTTCTACAAAAAATATATATGCGATATTCTTAACAGTTATACAATGTATGTGATCGTTTACCGGATTCATCATGCTCTAAAAGTCTCAAAGTTAGCTGAACAATCGCCCACTGCGGCGATATTATTCGTCATTCTGTGATATAGAATCCTTGCTGGTTTTGTTTTAATCCTAAGAACACGAAGACAGGATGGATCAAGAGTCCGGAATCTCTCGACATCTTCAATTCGCGACCATACTATATAATAATCATACATGTATATTATATTTCATGATGCATATTATATACACATGCGCAATCATGACATGTCACGTTCGTGCTCTGACACAGACTTGCGGAGAACGAGCCTGAGCGACGTTCTCATTATACGAATTTTACTCTTCTATTATGATTATGCCTAAACGTATTTATGTGAAGATACGTGCACGTTGCGAATACCGTCTCGGACTGTCGGGCATCGGGGCGCATCGGCCAACTACCTACCCCGCATCGGGTTCGAGCCCGAGCTTGCAGCGAGCCGGTATTTTCCAAGCGGGCCGCCGCAAACTCGAGCGCGGAATCGCCTCGAGAGGTGCATCCCCGCCCCCGAGAGTCAGATAGGCGTTCTTGGTGAGAGGAAAAAAACGTAAAATCGTGCTAACCGATGGTGATAAATTAAACTATCTAAGGTAAGACTTGTGCACTTGGCAAGTGGAGCGCGGCGAACTCTCGGAGTCGAGTTCCGCGAGTCTGACGACCGCGCGAGTCTAGAGATCAGTACATTGAATTCCAGTGGGCTTGATCCTCTCGTCCTCTCTTCTCTCTCCTTCCCGCTTCCCGAGATCCTTCTCCTCGTACCGAACGCGATCGGCGGAGTGGCCTAGCCGACTTGGTCGAGCCCGAGCAATCAGGCGAGGTACAGCTCGGTCGGCGTTTGCGCGAGGTCCGGCTTGGTGCAGGCGCTACCCGTAGGCGAGGCCGCGGAGGCGCCGCTGCTCGCCCTGGTCGCGGCCAGCGGCGAGCGCGACGCTACGTCCGCTGTGCTGTCAATACTCCCACTTTGCTGTAGCAGCAGCTGTTGCTGATGCTGCTGATGCTGCTGATGCTGCTGATGCTGCTGATGCTGCTGTTGCTGCTGCTGGAGTTGGCCCTGACCGCCGCCGTTCTGGGAAGACGCCAGCGTGTCCCCGTTGCAATAGTAGTACGTAGAATCTGTTCAAACAGAAGAAAGTCGCCTTAACTATGGGATACTGATAGTCCAACTGTTATAATAGTCCTGTGCTTTTCTATGTACAGTAAATTTTGTTTGTCGATTTTTTTTTTCTATGTACCGCTATACATTTAACGACATATCTATGAATTGATCGTCCGCTTAGCACCTTGGTTCTGGTGCAAAGTCACAAGCGATTAAAATATGATAAGAACGCCAGATTAACGACTTTTTAAAAAAGCTGAGATTTTCGACAGATTTTGACTATATTTTCAATTGCTCATAACTTCGCATCCAAGCTTGCATCTTTTTCACGTAGTCCCTATATAAAAAAGTCATGACCGGCTGAAGTGAAGCCAAGAATGCGTCAATATGATTGGCCCATGTAGTGCGCATGCGTCAAAAGTATCGTTAGAATTTTTTGATTTGTTTTTGATTTCTGAAATTGATTCGAATATTAAAAATGTAATATAATACTATAATACATATCTAATTATAATTTGTGTATTTATAATATTCTATTGTAAATATTATTATTGTTATAAAAAGAAACATGATGTGAACGTTGTCACGAACTGAGTTGAGACATAAACTTAAAATGTTAAAAGGAAGTTGGCAACAAAACCGTGGCAATTTTGAAATTTATATGAGCGCGAAATGAATCATATATTGTAAAGTTTGATATATTTCCATGATAGAAAACAAATATTAAAAATATCAACCAAGCATTTATATTTCATTTAATAAGCTAATGAATTAAAGTCTACTACAGTGCGCGCAGCGTACTGCGCCAAGTCTAGTCATTTTAAATATCATGGTACGTTACGATACAAGTGCGCGAAGTTGGTGATTTCTGAAAATGCCCGTTTGGCTCGCGACTCTCTTTACTCGTTTAATTTGAGATCCAGTTCCAGAATCGAGATCCAGATTCTTTTAGGATTTTGATATTACTAGGGTTCGTCTAGGGTTCGATCAGAAGAAAAGAATAATCCAAAAGACGTTGCACGCCAATGTCTTTTGGATTATTATTTTCTTTTTTTTTTGTAGTTTCGTAAATAATTATATGGCTATTATATGGCATTCATAATGAATTGAATGAAATATGGCTAGGACAGGGAACCTCGATCGGAAAAAGTGCTATGAAATATTATTCGAATATTACGAGGTGCTGCTGTTTGGCATAATTGGGCTGGATGGACCCCTTTGTGCACGTTTCCGGAGACCCACTGGGACTGGAAAGTTGTATTTTTTCGCAAGGATTCGAATTAGAGTGGTTAGAACAGTTAGCCTCGATCGCTATGAAGGATTTTATGAATATTAAAAGTTTGCCAAATCGCGAGTGGTTAGAACACAGAGCTTAGATCGGGATGAGAAAAGTTATGAAGGATTTTCAGAGCGTCAAAATTTCGACGGTCTGCGTAATCGGGCTGGATGGACCCCTTTATTATACACGATCTATGAGATCCACTTGGTCTAGATCGTTGTTTTTTTCCAAGGAATTAAATACGATTGGTTAGAACAAGAACCTTTGAGGGGACGTCCACAGTGGAGCATTTTCCGAACTTCGAGATTCTTCAGGTTCGCGTTTGTGTATAAATTGCGTACATATGCTAATCCGCGACAGTACACAACTCGGGTGTTGGAAGTTGAGTATTTCAACTTTTTCTGATTCTTTAGGCCGTCTGAACTGAGGAAATGTCTGCGTACATCGCCGATCGCTTGCCAAACTTTTTTGCGGGGCAGTTGAAATTCTCTTAGGGAATTCAACATTGGGTAAGATAAGAGAAAACTAGTCACGATTCAACTTCACCCACTGAATGCGTATCTGAAAGCGTAATCCAAAAATGTGTTCTACTAGGATTGAGGTATATGAAGAGATCTTTAATTTGAGGGCTGGTGGGTTAAGAATGGTTGCCTAGGTCAAAAGTTGTCTAGGCTTAAAAATAGTAAAAAATCACACAGAGTAAGATTTTTTATGAAAATCCGCGGTTTTTCTTTTCTTTTAAATTCTTATTATAACTTTTGATCTGAGCGGTCAGTTAAAGCTCTTTTCTTCTACTTTCGTTTTAAAACTTGGATTAACATTTCAACTTTACGATCAGCTATATATATATATATATATATATATATATATATATATATATATATATATATGTATATGTGTTTTTGAAAAAACTACTGCACCTAGGACCATGAAAAAAGTAAATGATATTGTTTGATATGCGTTTTGTGCGCGTAAGCGAGCTGAACTGTCTCCATGAGCTAGAAAATGTATAACAAGTTCCATTTCTAATAGGGAGAGCCGCAATTCAGACCGTTATCAAAAAATTTCATTGATGGGTACAGTGTAAACAGGGAGCAACTTCAGAGAGTTCAACAACAACAAAATCAAACCAATCTCTACTTAATCATTTAAAAGTACCTTTCTAGAAGCTGTCAAAGCGTATAACCTTGTTACCATGGCGATGAGTTGATATATACTTATTAAGATTGGATAGCTCTGATTACGCATTTTTACATTATTTTTTGTAAACGTTTTAGCTTACGGAGTCATCACAGCTAGCTTCCGCGCACAAAGCGCACATTAAACAATATTATATTTTTGCCGCAAGGTGCTAGATGTAGTCGTTTTCTCAAATGTACATCGCAAAGAGACCCGTCCGTTACGAAGAGCGTAGTATCCATTACGCGTAATGCCACGATTATTTATAAGCCAAGCACAGATTCAGTATAATGTGTATCGTAATCTTGCACGTATACATCGTGAGATTAGGCCAGGTATCTACGTTGTGGCTGTATCCCGTGCACCGCGCATGCGCTATGTACTAATATTTTAGAATTAGACGGTTTTAATCATTAAACCGGCTTTTAATAACGCACTCTCGTTAGCTGATTTCTTTGCTAGAAACCCGTTAAAAAGGTCGCTCTGATAGCAGGTTTTTAGCTAGCTAGCATTTCATGCTAATTTTTAACGGGTCTCACATATTTCTAGCTGGAAAACCGTTAATATTTCTACCAGGAAGCATAAACTCGAATTCAAAATCCTTTATAAAAAAAAATACAAATAAAAATAAATTTATATCAAAATATTGTGACCACCTAGTATTGATCTTTCAAATACAGTCAAATTTTGAACTACCAAGATAGGTTCTATAATTTATCAATATAAAATTTAAGATATTACCATAAGCAAGGTATTTGGGACAATCCTCTCTTAAAAAGAGATGACCGGATGTTGTGAATCCGTTAATAAAGCAATTTGATTGGTTGAAAAACGAATCTCCGGTCTGAATGTAGCTGCGATTTTTGTTGTTGAACTTCTACCCTCAGGAAATTTGAGCGCGCAGCGCGCATTATTGGATTTAGCTATGAAAAAACATGCGCGCGTTCTGTTGATCGATTATAAAAAATAATGCTTGAGAATCTCGGATCGTTATATCTCGACCTGGATCTCGTTGACCTCAAAAGCAACATGAAAATTTTCATCTATCTTCATGTTCGTCGTAATCAAGGCTTCCTGTTCTAACCACTCTCACTTGATCGCGTGGGAAAAATACAACTTTTTAGGCCCGACGGGACTCTCGGAACGTGCACAAAAGGGTCCATCCAGCACAATTTAGCGGACCGGTAAAATCTCGACATTCAGAAAATCCTTTATGACTTTTCATGCGATAACAAACATAAAGCATCACGCAGTAGAAAGTACACTGATTTTACTATTCTATATTCATCGCATGTATATGAAAAAAAATGTCGTAAGAACGTTTGTAATTTGTACGTGTAATGCATGATGAAAATTGATAAATTCATAGGCACGTCTCAGTATGTGAGATGAGTGACAAAATTTGGAGAATTGTCGAAAAAAAATATGGTGCAGAACGTCATGTTGACCCTAATCTATTCGGTACTCATACTCACTGTTTACTTACTGAGCAACCCGCTAGTCGCTGCCCCATAACCGTATCCTCCGTAGGGTGCGCTGGAATACTGGGAGTACGCCGCGCTATACGCGTAATCGCCACCACCTGAAATGAGCAGTCAATAATTAATTCTCACGGATCAGTCGATTTATTGTTTAAGTAATCGCCGGCTACACGACAATAATCGACACATAATAGCGGATCAGGCACAAAGTATAAACAGAAATCCAAACGTTGCAAATAAGACAAATATGAAAATCGGTCGTCATATAATATGCGTAGCAATGTAGCAAATATTCAGGAGGGTTGTGGGATAAAGCTGTTCGAGGGTTTTATACTCACCAGTGGCGTAGTGTCCAAAACTAGGCAACATCGTGGAGTAGGGCGGAATCGCGGAGGCTACCTGGGGTTGCGAGACAGGCGGCTGGAGTACCGTGAGTCCAGGGTCCCCTCCCTGAGGGGTTTGGGGGGCCGCGGGGGCGGCGCTAGCCTCGTTCTGCATCGACATCGGTGGGCTCTGCTCGCCCCCGCCGGCCCCCACACCCACGTATGATACTGCCACGCTGCCACTCTCTCCTACGGGATTGGCCATGCACATAACACAACACAACATTCGAGTCAAGCCAACTAATTGCTAATGCCTTATATGACAAGCTAAGAATGATGGACGGATCTTTTGAGGGATACTGTCATGTGGGATATGTAATTAGATTCGAGGTAGTTCTTGCACCGACTGACTCATACGCATCAATATTTATTTTTTAAATACCATTGTATGCTGCAGAGGTATGCAGAGGAAGTCTCGGGATTCGTTAACAAATCGCCTCCTTCCTGAAGTCTAGTACATTTCAGAGTAACAATTTTCAAAGATCTCGGTAGCTTTCTATTTTTACCTTTATAGCACAGTGTGGCTAAAATCCGCAAGTCACGCCTATCTGTGACTAAAGTAGTCCTTTTTTGCACCGTGTTTATCACACTCGCTACGCTCGTGTGCTAACCTCACGGTGCAAATAAGGGCTACTTTAGTCACGAATAGGCGAGACTTGCGGATTTTAGCAGTCTGTGCTATAAAATTTTATACGATACTCTTGACTTAAATGGTTCAGTTTTACACGGCGCAGTTAGCACCCGAGCGTAGCGAGGTCGAGTATCGTCGTAATGTACTATTGAATCTAGAAATTTTTTTAATTTTCAAATCTGGTTAAGATACAGCTATTTATTAGTTACAATATCCTCGACTTCTCGTTCGTTTTCTTTGCATAAGGAAGAATAAAAAAAACTCTAAACTGTGCCGATATTCGCGGCGAAACTGTGAGCTGTGCTTTTCGTTACGCGTTACGGGAAATAAAATATGCTGCTCTTTGTCGGACATTATGCCCTCTTCTATCGTATCTATTATAAATGAAAAACCTATTCCTAAAGCGATTTTGCATACTGTTAAAGTATATAACGTAACTTTGTACTTCGACTAGTAAACAGTTCAAAATACCTGCACCAAGAGTAGGACAACTCATTTTTCTCATTTACGCGCGCTAAACTAGCGAGACTCGAGAGTTTGACACGAAAACTAGCACAACTCAGAGTACCAAAAATGGGGGTTAATGCCTGAGAGTCGTGCTAATCTTCGCGGAATAATGAAACTGTGCTAGTCATTATGCGCATCAGCGACGATGTGTACCGTGTAGATATAAAGAACCTCAATGTAAATATGTCATTTGATTATGCAATTTGAGACAAATGAGAAATTTTTTTTAACTTGCATACTTGGAAGGATATATTTTTCATGAAAGATAAAAGCATAAAATGACGTCTGTTATTTCCTGTGATTGGTTAATAAAAGGTTTCTAATTCATGTCATATAACAGGTTTTATTCGATTTTCAGTAGAAACAGGTGTGCACTGGTCAGACGGCCGTGCGCATGGGTTTAAGCCAAATTACGAGAATGCGAAATTTCACTGTCTAATAAGCCGATATCCCTTTATTCCCCAGCTTCTAACTATGCATATCGTTGATGTTATTTATACTTGTTGTGCATTTTTCAATAATTAAAATGTAGGTTATATTTACATCCCTCTTTTGTTCACTGAGAAAAATGATATAATAAAAATTAAAATAACTTGAGTAAAAATTGCTATAATCTTAAGTAATAGCGGGACATACTTGCACTGTTATAAAAATTACTATATTATACAGTAATTTTTATACTGAGATGAAATTTTAAAAAATTTAATTGTTTTCTTGGTTTAACCATTTTACACGCTTATCGGATATTATTATTTTACTTACCTAAACAGAACTGTTATGTACCGAATTTCAGATCTGATATATTAATCACGTTTACTTGTAAGTTAACATTAATGATAATTTAACGGAAATCAATAAATAATACCAGCGAATAATATATTATGACTTGATAATATCAGATAAACGAAAATTAATGGATTTTGAACTCTAATTACTGCATATAAACTAACTTTCATAAAGACACGTAACCTCAAATTCTGACACCCGGAGGAATTCTTAAAATGATTTTTACTATATAATGTAGCTTATAGTAATTTTTATTCAAGTTATTTTAATCTTTATTGTATCGCTTTTCTCAGTGTTGGAGTACAAAACCAGTGATATTTTGAATGTCCGTACAAATCGTAAACGTGAACATTTTTGAGAAAAAGAGTCGAATCGCAAATTATAAGTATCATTGGTCTACTCGGCAATTGCAGGCTGGACTTCTTATCGATTGTCGCAAAGTAAGGACAACACACGCGAAAAGATGCAGCATACCCATCGTGTACAAGAAATACCTCGCATGATTTTTAACACTGCAAAACTAGCGATTTTTCATTCTCAACTTGTGGATAAGTGGGACGGGTATATGAGTGGAGTTCATTGCAATCATACATGTTATACATATAAACGAATACGACGTAATAGTTAGACATAAACATGGATGTAAAGGATGTGAACAAGGACTGCAGTTGGGTCTTTAAATTAATTTGCGCGCCAGTGAGAAATTATTAAGCGCCCGTAAGATAAGGAGGTGGCAAACTCACCGGTAGTATGGTAGGGAGACATGTTAGTCCCGTCCAACGTTTGGCTCAATTTTAGTTCTTGCATCGTCAGTGGTGCGAGCGGCGTCAAAGTACCACCTGCCATTACACAATTATCCCCAAATTTTTTCGTTAATTACTTTAATCACCGTTAATGCCTATTAAATCTTGCATTATATTGTATAATGATAATGTTAACACAACGGGGCTCATAATGCAGACATCGAACATATTATTGTGGAACGATGAGCTAAATCGGTTAGATCCAAATGAAATGCAACTATTCTTACGACAGCGATGTCGCGACGATTGATAATTAGCAAGCATCGCTGCTTTCGCGATGCTACGCGCAGATGAAGTTCTTTTCGAGCACAGGGCAGGAAGAGATATAAGTATACCGACGAGAGTGCTACAGCGCGCTTTCACGGTTCGTTCGCCGATGAATATGAATTTCATGAGATACACTCGCGCAATTGCGCGAATCGCTTCTATTTCCATGCCGCAACGTCGGATTCTCTCCCACGACTTTACTTATACGAACGTCGCGAAGCTCTCCCAGAGTCTCGGAGCGGCTTTGGCTCGAACAAATTTTTTCCCGTTCCACAGTTTTCTGCTCTTTGTCATTATGGCAATATATTATGTGCATATCAAGTGAAAAACAAACGGTGCGAGATGCAGAATGATGCTCTCGTCGAGACGTCGAAAGAGGCGTATAACGAGAATGGGGAAACATTACTTATAGAGCTGAGACGGAAAGGGCGAAACAAGGAAAAGGAAAAAGTAAGAGTAACGTTGCGAGCGCCTTGCGGCGTTCATCGCGAGCTGACTCCGGAAGCTTGCATAGGAACAAACAGAGCGTACAAAGGACCAACCACCGAGTAAGCCACCGCCACCTTACCTCCGTTTCTGTCTTCGCATGCATCATACCGAAGCCGCGTATACTTAGTATACGGTAAAGTGCAAGCTGGGTCAGGCAGCGGCAACGCGAGGAGTTTAGAAGCGTCAAAGAGCCACGGAGTTCGGTCGTCGCTTTCCGAAGTAACTGTGCCGGATCAAGCGCGTTTATGTGTGTGTGTGTGTGTGTGTGTGTGTGTGTGTGTGTGTGGAGAAAGTATAAGTGCGTGACGCGTAGAATAATGATTACGAGTGACAATAGTGACTGACCTATGCTGCCTCCGATGGGGGGTGTGTAGAGATGCGGCGTCTGCGCCTGCGTCATGGTGCTGATGGTACCTAGTGAGTCGTAGAGTTCCGCGGAGGTGGCGATAGTGTTGCCGGGGAATCCCCCGTGCTCGTAGTACCCGGCGTTGTTGGCGGCGTTGGCCTGAGGGCCGCTGGTGCCGTTGCCGCTCGCCGTTCCGCCGCTTCCGCTGCCTCCTCCGCCGCCACCGCCTCCGCCGCCCCCTCCTCCTCCGCCGCCGCCGCCGCCACCGAGCTCGCTCAGGAGCTTGTGCTCGTCCTTGATGCTCCATTTGCTGGACCACAGCTGCGAAACGAGATCAAGAGGAGCTTAACTATAGCAGGCGGCTTCGAATGGTCCCCCGATTGTATACGCGAGCACTTACGTTGGAGTAGAGCTGGTCGCCGTTGTAAGTGTTCCTCTGCCTCTTGAGATCATCGTCGGAGTGGTCGGCCAGATCGCGATTATCATCTGGAAAAAGTCGTGAGGGAATGAAATGTGCGTCCGGCCGGCGCGCGAGCCTATTGTGGAGATCAAGCGCATTTGCCAGCGAAATCAATTATTCCCCGAGGGAAAAACAATGCCTCCCGGTGGAATAACGCTAACGCGCGCTCGGACGCTCCGTCATATAAATATGCGCAAATTTGATATTCGAGCTCGCGGCGGCCACTGCAGTCTGCGGAGCCGCATAATGGGACAAAGGCTCCCGCTCGTATGTGTACATAGGTGCAGGGAGCGGTGTGCGCATTCGTATATTGCCGTTTGCCGGGCATCAAGACGCGGGCACAGATTAAACGCGCCCGACGCTAAATTGGATCTAAAATGGAAGAGAGCGCTCGGAGGAGGCGAGCCGATGCATCCGCGGGAGAGACGGCCGAACAGCTGAGACTATTATTATATTATACATGTATCGGCTCGCGGAAAAAGAGGGGCCGGCCGGCCTGTATGGCATTCATAGATAGCGAAACAATTTCGATTCCATTATATATACGTCTTTATTAGATTAGCTCGGCGCTGAATGCCGAGAGTTTAATTCGGTACGTGTACGTGCAAAGCGCGGGAAGGCGACAAGAGTTCGCCGTGCCGCATACGCAGACGAGCGAGAGAGATCGGAACGGGGATGAGTGCGGCGACGTCAAAGGGAAAGAGAAAGAGAAACACGCGAGAGGGATGGCTCGGCGAGTGTACGCGTTGGTTGGATATCTCGAATAATTAAATGACCATCCCGAGCTGGACGGGGGCAGGGGCTGCTAGCATAGGGCTCGTTAAACCTTCCTGTCAAGTTGTGATTGTCCGGGCGGCGGTAGTGGCGGCCGAACGTTCGACCGGGGGACGCTCGGGGGTTTGTTGCTGCTGGCGGCGACCGCTATAAAACCCGTTTCGCAGCGCACACCACCCATCCTCCCCCCCCCCCCTCTCACTCTCTGTCTCTCTCTCTCGCGCGCGCGCTTGCTCTTTGTGCAGACACTGTGCGCCGAGCGGCCAAGCTTTACGATCAAATCGATCGGAATGAATATCCTCTGAATGCGACTATGCACGGCCGAAACTATATGTAGCGGTTTCGCACACAACGGGCAAACGTTACGTGCACGAACATAACCGACTCTCGCTTGGTTTTATTTCGCTCGAACGGAATCGCTACTGTGCGTATACTGCGTTTGTGTGTCGTGTATGAAAAAGAAGATTTTTACGCGCCAAGGAGTGAGCACTTTCCAGCGAGTCGACGAATCGAGACCTCGCGTGACAGACTATTTTCCGAGACTGATTTGACACTGGAACAAAGAGATCGGGACAACTGTATATAGGCCGCAGTAGAAGGCAAGCTAGAAAAAGCCGAGAGAAGAAGAATGAAATAAGAGAGTTGATGTTATATGGGATAAAAGAGTCGCTTTCCCCTCTCGGTATTTTGAGGAGAGCAATAAATCGAATAATTCGATTGATACTCGAGGTAGTCGGGAGACAAGCGGCATGCATCCATAAGAGCCACTCATCTCTCTCTCTCTCTCTCTCTCTCTCTCTCTCTCTCTCTCTCTCTCTCTCCCCTAACTTTATATGGGTTTGTATACACGCGTATGTCTCCCTCTGACTTTGCGGCAGCGCCGAGTGTGTGAGCAGGGTCGAGGCGTCGCCCGTTATTCGAAAGCAATTGAGTCAATGTTGAGCAATACAATACACGGGTAATAATGGAAAGACCCCTGGCTGGGGTGAATCCGAGTCCATCCCCGCAAAAGAGCGAGCGAGCGAGCGAGAGAGAGAGAGAGAGAGAGAGAGAGAGAGAGAGAGAGAGAGAGAGAGAGAGAGAGAGAGAGAGAGAGAGAGAGAGAGA
>JAZHPH010000375.1:0-60090 GCA_037356405.1 Nasonia oneida | reverse complement strand
AGAGAGAGAGAGAGAGAGAGAGAGAGAGAAGCGCGGCCGAGCGAGTTGTAGGTAGCCGTCTCGGGACGATGCGGCGGTTCCGCTGCGAGGAGCTCGGCCGCCGACACAATGCCGCTACTGCGGGCCCATTGTGTGCAGCCAGCCCCGCTCCGACTCTCTAGACAATGCACACGCGCTCGCGCCACTGCAAAAGCTGCTGCTGCATTCTGATGTACACAAGCCGCGCCTGCACCGAGACACCCATCTTTTGGATAATACGCGCTCGCGAGAGGAGCCGCGGCCGCCGAAGCCGGTTCTCGCTCTCTCTCTCTCTCTCTCTCTCTCTCTCTTCCTGCTTCTCCTACTTCCTCGAACGCGGCTCTCCTCCGCCACCGCGACGACGTCTCCGCGAGAAATTACTTCGAGTGTACTATTGCCCGCGCTGCTGCTGCTACGTACTGCCGTGTGTCACGCGTTTGGCCCTTCGCGCGGCGTAGCGCAGACGAGACCTGCGGTCCGTTCGCGAGATCGCGTGCGCGGCGCAACTCCCCGCAGAATTCATACGGAATTGAAGCGAGCGGCCATTTTTCCCGTTTAATTGGGGCTTCCTTATGTGGAGCACGGCATACAGTTACGCAAGCCCCGATAAGACGCGCTCGCGATCGGATCGGAATCTCCGTCTGCGGAATTCCGGCTCTGGAAAACGCTCTTCCTGTAATTGCCTCCTGCGCGCTATTAATTATAACTCATCGGCAAGCTTCGTCCGCGCGCAGAGCGCGTGTACCGCGTCTGAGCCATCGAATGATCCCCGGAGCTGATCCCCCCTTTGCGGACACAATAACGAGGCATACACACAGGCGAGTAGAAAGTCATAAATCCGAGGCAGGAAAAAAGGAGCAATCACGAGGGCAAAGCTGTCGGCTCGAAAAAAAAGAAGAGCGACGACGTCCTCTCGATCGTTAAAATGATCTTCCGCTCGTGAAATAACAAAAAGAAGAAAGGAAGAAAAAAGCCAGGCGAGCGAGGAAGGAAGCGCGCGCGTCGCAGGGAGCAGCGGCGGGGGGGGGGGGGGAGAGTTAACGCGCGCGCGTGTATACAGATGCAGCGGTGGAGGACGCGTAGCCAGCGAAGCAGCGCGAACGTGAGGTAGGAAGGTAGGTATAGAGGTATATAGTTGTAGAGAGAGAGAGAGAGAGAGAGAGAGAGAGAGAGAGAGAGAGAGAGAGAGAGAGAGAGAGAGAGACAAGGGGAGAGACGAGGCACACATATCGTCGGGAGAGCCAGAGCCGGGCGTCGTCGTTTTTTCCTCCTCCCGTGCGGCGTTCACGTGTGCGCCGAGCGCGGCCTATGGCAGGGCTCCCGCGGCGCCTCCGCGCGCTCTCTCCCGCTTCTTTCTCTCCCGCTCCGGGCCTCGGGCGCGAACATCCTCCTCTGCGGCTGCCTACTCCGACTGCACGGCCGCGGGCCGAGCGCGCGGCAGTTTGATGAAGTAGCCGGGCCCGGGAGAGAGGGACGAGTACATTATTATCTAGCCGTGCGCGCCGCATTGTCAAACACGCCAGCTGCGCCCGCCACCTCCTCTCTTGCGACTGTATTAAAGAGCGACTACACGCGCCAGGCTGCGAGTGGGGACAAGTGGCGAGCACTGCATTATGTATATCGTATCTCGCATCCCCGCGAGCCTCGCAGCGCGTCGCGGACACGTGGGGAGTATATAGGCATGCGTGTCTGTTTGTTTGCGGGCGCACAAAAGGCCCGGTGTCGGGCCGCTCGAGTCTCGACAATGGCACCGCAGAACGCGCTCGCGCACCAGAAAACGACGATGCTGTAGCCTATACCGCGCGGACAATGTCGCGCGATGCGCAACTCGCGCTGCAGCATCGGAGATCACGCCCGGCTGTCGCAGTTGCTAAGCAGCCTAATCATTCCGCGCAGCGCTCAGCCCCGATTCTTTATCTTCGGCCCAGCTTTTGCATTCAATAGCCTGAAACTCGAACTTATCGATCGGCCGATAAGTGAGCTGTAGCCGCGCATATCGGATCGAGTCCGCCGCACCACAGGAGGATCATGCTGCACTCGGGCCTACTTTTTTCTCGTGTACCGTTGTTCACTTGTTCCGTGGGACGTTCGACTTGTCGGTAGTGGCGGTCGGCCGCTGGAACGGTAGCACTGTAACCTTTTTTCACCCGGCTTTTTTCGCTGCGCCACTAATCGTCGGGGAAATCGATTGAGATTGATTCTCCTGCGCGGCACAGTTAGCGGCACTTTTTTGTCATCCCCGTCGCTCCCGGCTCGCGGCGCGAGAAAACGCGCTGCAGCAGCCGATGTATGACTGTCGAAACTTTTGCTGACTCGTGAGTACAACGAAGCGCGCCGAAACTCGAGCAAAGTCTCGCTCACTCATCTGTTACTACTATCCACCGGGCATCCGTATTACGCGCATGTTTCGTTCAAAGTTTCGGGAGCCGAGGATTGTTTTGATCGACGCCTGCAGCAGCGACAACAAAGGTCGATGAAATCCGGCTAACTCAGGGCGCGAAAGAGAGAAAGAGCGAGTCGGAAGAAGTCAGGTGCGCAGCTTCCGCGACTCGTGCAGCGGCGGCAGCCGCGAAAATTCACAGAGCGGATTGCCGCTCTTGACTCGCGCGGCGGCGCTTCTATACATACTGCACAGCGAAGAGAGGAGAGGAACAAAGGAGCGCACACTGGCGGCATTATGTGCCGCGACCATCCGGCTTCATCGCGGTTCCGTCTGTCCTCTGACGTTTCCACGGCAACCCGGATTTCGTGGCTCGGCGGCGGCTGCTGCTGCTGCTCGTGCTCCCCCTAGGGAGCCGGGCCAAGAGAGGGACGGATTGCGTAGCGTGGCGAGAGGGAGAGAGAGAGTGAGAGAGAGAGAGAGAGAGAGAGAGAGAGAGAGTCAGAGAAGAGCGTAATTGTAACTTCATTTGAGGCTAATTTTGAGGAGGGTATGATGAAACGCGGTAATAATTGTATTAGCCAGACAAAGGACGGTTATGGATACGCGCCGGCGGCGATACTGGCAGGCACCCCCGCGGATCCTCCGCCTCTCCCGAGACTCGCTCAGCTCAGCGTCAAAGCCTCGGCCAAGCAGACAGAGGGATGCATCTGCACGCACCACACACAGGCAGTTCCCCCTCATGCCTACCGCGAATATGGCGGCATTAGCTACCTACGCGGTGCCTCCTGGGGCACGCAGAACTTTGCGCCCCCGCAACGCGATCGCGATTCGCGGAAAGCCGGGAAAGCGCGCGGCCCATAATTATGCGCTCCGAGAGCACGCGTAAGGAAGATAGCGCGCGCCAATTGTATTTATGGTCGCTTGATTCAATAAGCGAAAGATGATGCGGGAGATATGCCGAAAGCGGCATGAAAGTAGCAATGGCGCGAGGCCATATGGCTGTCGCCGCGCGCCGAGTACTCTTTGGGGTGCGAAATGATATGGAAGTAATGGAGAGCGAGAGAGAAAGAGAGCGACTGCTGGAGCACGTGTCGGCCTGCTCAGCTCACCCTCGCGAGATTGAGCCGTGCGGCGAGTGTCTGCAGCTAGGCGGCGGATTACACGCGCACACAGCGCTCTGCACACTTCGCGTGCGCTGACAGATTGATGCGATTCCCGCGAGCGAAATGCCCGGCGTCAGATTCCCTGCCAACTGTCGCGGCCGGCGGTGCGGCACATCGCTCATCGAGCCGCTCATTACGGCGAATCAGAGTCGTGAAGCCGATTCGGGAAAACTCGGAGGAAAAGCGCGTAAGAAGGCTGGACGGAGCGCGGGCGCCTCGGCTGACGCGAGGAGGGCTGCATCGTCAGCCGCGCGGCGAAACTCGCTCGGCTTATCGATCTGGCCCCTCTGCCGCACACTCGCACAGGCCGCAGAGCGAAAGGGGGGCCGAGTTAGGCGCCGAAGAGCGAAGGAGAGCGCGCGCGCGGGAGAGAGAGAGAGAGAGAGAGAGAGAGAGAGAGAGAGAGAGAGAGAGACGCTGGGCAAGACACTAAGACGGAGAGCACCGCCTACTCGAGCGTGACTCCGCAGCCAAAGCCGAGCCTATCAATATTTCCTCCCGAAATCCCTAGTCGCGCCGCGCGCCTGGGTAGGCTTCCTCCCCCCCCCCCCACCCCGCTCGCAACTCGTTCCTATACTCCTATACTCCTATACTCCTACTCCTACTCCTACTCCTACTCCTACTCCTACTTCTACTTCTACTGCCTACAGTCACGACGATTTCTCGGCCGCGCGACGCCGCCATCTTTTCCTGCCGACTCATTTGATTTTTCAATTCGGACCTCGATCGGCCGTCGGCCGTCGGACGCTACAGCCGAGCCCATAGCGCCGGGCTTTGCCGCTTCGCCGTGATTGACGGAGCCCTGCATCTTTCCAGCTCCAGCAGGCTTTCATTCACACTCGGATCCTTTTATTCCGTGTCGGAGCGTCCGCAGCGATCTCGTCCAAGTACGTCCAAGTAATAAAATCATGAAACCCGTCACGGCCGAGAATTTCTCCGGCGCTATTTTTCGCGAGCGCTTGGCGGCCGTCGGCACTCCATTATTTCTTGGGGGCTTTTTGCGCGCGCCGCCGAGTGGTCCGCCCGCACGAATCTTAGCGCGCGCACGCGCGCGTCGCCGTTACATCAGCCGCTTATTTTTCCGCCCGAAAGTCAGCGCGCGGCGACGGGAAAAAGCCTGATGCGATCATAATGGCCCCGGCCAAGAAGAGTAATCGCCCCGTCGTTGCCCTAATGCTGCGACTTTTTTGCGCTGATATTTTTCAAGTATATATATATATATATATATATATATATATATATATATATATATATATATATATATATATATATGCGCGGATGTCTGTATAGATATGTATACGCGGCCCTCGCGATTGCTCGAGAGCTGTGGCGGTTTCATTATTTACGCCGAATCCGGCTGAAGCCATGTCGAAGTTCGGCTCGCGATAAATAATTAATTTCGCGGCGTTGCCCGACAAAGTGGCACTTTCGCATTCCCTTTGAGCTGCGTGCACTGATCCCGTCGGGGCTCAACGCGTGCGTGCATTTTGAAGCACGCTCTCACCGCAAAACTGACAATCGCATTCGCTTGCTCGAGTCGACTGGGGCGAGGAATTCGAATTATAAGCGGAAGGGCTGTAGCTTGGTCGAAAAGTTCAAAGTTCTCGGGCCCGCACGCGAGCCCCATAAATCGCGCGGAAAGTCGAGCTAGCGGCACTTTTTCTTCTCCGCCGTCCGCGAGAAAGCCGGGCGACGAAAGAGAGCGAGCGAGAGCTGGAGCCGGCAGTTTCGCCCGAGCCCGAAGGGACTTTTCGATGGAAAGCGTGCGAGGGTGCGCTCGAAAGGGAATTTCCTCGAGGTCGATTGCCGTCTCTCTCTCTCTCTCTCTCTCTCTCTCTCTCTCTCTCTCTCTCTCTCCTCGGAAGTCGATGTAGGAGAGCTCCCTCTCTTTCTCTCAGGGCGAGTTTTTCCAGCCGATCTGCCACTGCTTGCCCGAATTTCGAATGCGGATCAATACAAGGATGTGCAACAAGCCGGGCTCAAAGAGTTTCGACTCGGGCGTACGATCCGACCGAACGTCGCCTCGCGCGCACACTTTCCCCCGTGCGGACGCGCGCGCTTTGCCGCGATTCCGACGTGGCGACTGCAATGATCGAATGGCGCCGCAGCTGTGATATGGACGGGATTCATGATGCGCGCGAGCCGATTAGGCGGCAGAAGAGCACAACATGTCGCGCGGAAGCGCTCCCTCGGGGACATTAGCTTCCGAAGCATATTGCGCTCCTTATATGCCTTCTGCTCAACTGGCAGCAACCGATTGAATAATCAAAACGACTGCAGCGTCCTCGGGCTCGCGGGAGCTGGCGATTTGGGCAAACGGTCGACGCACGCCCGGCGATTAGGCGATGCACTTGACGCGCCCTCTCGCCTTCCTGGATTGACCTTTAGCGAGCTCCTGCGGGAATAGCCCGGCCGATTAATTCAAGTGTTTTTACGTCTCGCGTACACGTGTAGAAAAGCCGAGCCGGGCCGGCCGTCCCCCGGGAGGCTGGGAGCGCACTGCCTGCAGGCCGAGACGACAGGAAGACAACGGGGGACGCTCCCGCCCGGCGCGCATATGTCGCCAGATTTAATCAGCCACTACTTAGGCCGCTTATCTCTCGTGGCGCATAATACGGCGCGAGCGGCCAGCTGCGCTACTCGATCGCACGTACGCGTCCAGCCGCGCTCCTCTTCTCCCGCGCACCGCGACGAGATAACGGGATTGCTCTTAATGGGCATCGAATTTCCTGTACTCGCTCGCGAGCGCAGATCCACTAACTCGATCTCGTGGTCGGGCCGCGCTAATGGAAAGCCACGCAAATGAGTTAGCGGGAGTGGGCGCTCGCGATTAGCGCCACGCGCCGGCGATCGTTATAAAAAACGCGTGCGCGAGCGCCGCCGATGCCTCGCTCGTTTTCCTCTTCCGGCGCTAATTAATAATTGTGGAATCGTAATCGTCGCTCGCGAGCCGTCACGCTCGTAAAGGCCGATTCCGAATAATCATCCGACGGCCGGGCGAAAGATCGGATGAGTGATGATGCATTGAGCTACGATACAAACTTGAAACAAACTTACCGGTTGATGGAGGAGACGGATGGCACGTTGTCCTGCGAGCAGATGCCCTCGGCGAGCAGTCGGTCGCGAATCTCCCAGGCGAACATCGTGGGGTTGTCCCTCTTGTAGTTGGCGATCGCATCGACTACCGGCGGCGTCGCCACTTTCGGCTTCGAGCCCCCGATGACTCCGGCTTTGAAGCTGCCAGTCTCGTAATACCTGCGAATTTCGACGCTCATCAGTAGATACCTACGAGTGTCGGACCGAGTCCTATGGTCGCAGCGCGCGCTCGACATTTTTTGCTTCCTCGGCGCGGCGAAGAGCCAAAGCGGAATAGAGTACAAATTAGCGAGGATGAGTCGGTAGAATGTCGGGCCCGCGGTCGCGCGAAAATAGCGATTCGAGGGGATCAGGCGCGTCGTTATTTAGGAGCGCGCGGGCCCCCCAAAGCGCCGCGATGCTATCGGCCGAGTCCGCGGCCTGAAGGAGCCCTTTGTGCCTAATTAGCTAAATAATATCTTCGCTCGTGCTTAAATACAATTACATCGCAGGCCTGCAATAATGGCTCGCTTGTGATCCCTCCGAGTCGTGATGAATGCGCGCCGCTCGCGAGCTCTATATATGTATTATTCTACCTACACGGCCGCACCGATCGCTCCTTCCGGCTTGCGGGAGCTGCGGATGGCAGGTCGAGCAGACGCCGCTTGCTCGTCAGACTTCGAGACCAGCGCGACCGATACTTTCTCGTGAACGATTCTTCACGAGCTCGAGGCCCGGATTTTCCCGTACAAGCATAGCAAGGTTGCAATATCCTGCTGGGGACTTCTTTGGCGGCCTCGGCGGTTGCCACTGCACCGGGGCCGCTCATCAAAGGACGCCGCCAGGGAGTGACGGCACAAAAATTTCCGATCGCTGCAGGATCTTCCTCAATTTTCGAAGATATCACAAAAACAGCAGCGGCTATTCCGTAATCCATCTCACAATAGCCGGTTAAGCCGAGTCGCTTTTCTCGCCTGCCCACCCGCAGAAAACAAAAACAGAACGACAAAAAACTGCAGCTTCCGGTCGGAAAAAAGTCCCCAGAGGCAGCTGCCCGAGGAGGCCGCGGGACGCGCCGCCGGCCGCCCACCTGCGCTCCGAATTTATTTATCACGACTCGGGCGGAGAAAGGGTGATTACGGAGAAACGGGAGAGGCAGCCAGAGCGTCGATTATGCGCGCTGGAAAAAGGCAGCGCGCGCGCCCCCCTCGAAATCATAACGTTTATATCTTGCGTAAAATCCCATTCGCGCACATGTCGCCCGCTGACGCTTCGCTCCCCTGAGCTCGTGCCACCCCGCTCTTTTCAGCGTGAAATGACCATTAGGAGGCACGATTTTTCAAATCAAGGGCCGCCTCTACGCGCCCGCGCCACCCGCTTCTAGATGTGTATGTGCCGATTTAAACGACCTCAATAACTGCTTCTGCGTTTCTTCTTCCTTCTTTGTCCTTTCTCCGTCGCGCAGCCGGAGAAGGCCTGGAAGCGGCGTTATCGCCCGGCCGACGTGTTCATCACGAAATTAGATTTGCTCAAGCGTTTCGTAACGAGTAGAGTCTCGTGCCCGGCAACTAACGACTCGGCGGCAGGATAATCTTGTAAACAAGCAGAATGAAAAAGAATAAAGGCGCGTAGGAGGAGGAAAGCCAGCGAGGCGGAGAGGGAATGAAGACTGACAAAGGTTTTCCGCGCGCGCATCCTCTCTCTCTCTCTCTCTCTCTCTCTCTCTCTCTCTCTCTCGCTCGCGCGTGTATAAAAAACTTTGCGGCTAATTTTACAGACTCGTGCAGCACGCACGCGCATCTATTTCGGAGCGGCCGCGGCTTCCTGGAAAAAGTCTACGCGGCTCGTTTTCGCGCATATAAACGGCGCGTGACTGCGTAAACTGCGCGCGTTAACGGCACGCGAGCGGGATTCACGGAGAGGAGAAGTCGGCACGCGTAGGCACTCAGGCAGTCCTCGCTCCCGCCTCCGCGGGCTGCACTCCTCTGCCTGCGTTACGCGTCTCTGACTCGGCGTCCTCGCTGTTGCGCAACGTTTTTTTGCCTTCGACTACTTGCCACGCGTTCAAAAGCTTCTTTGTAGCCAACTGCGCTACTGTGCGGACTCGTTCAAACTTTTATCGATCTCTCGAGATATTTCGAGAGAGAGAGAGAGAGAGAGAGAGAGAGAGAGAGAGAGAGAGAGAGCGGCTCCAGCTTCGACGGAAGCAGTGAATAGTTGAATACAGCCGGCCGACGAGCATCGCACGCGCGCGCGGGAGCCGAGGCGGCACGTGATCCGCACGACGCCGGAGCGCAGGCGACAAAGAATGAGCGATGCGTATAAGAAGCTAGAGAACGAGCGGGAGCAGAGTATAGGGCGAAAAACATGGAAAGCGCATCGCGTCACGTCCGCCACCCAGGACCTTCCTTCCGGTCTCTCTCCCAGCAGCCTGCCAGCGACGGCGCAGGACGCAGCCCCGGCTCTCCTTTGTAGCTGGCTTCTCCGCGCTCGCAGGTGCAGCAATCGAACGGCTTAACTAGAGCTTCCACTTACCTCGACAATATCTTGGATACACAGCCGTGGGATACCCTGAGTTGGCGGGAGATGTCGCACGGTCGGACGCCGCTGTGCGCGAGCTCGACGATCCTCTGCCTCACGACGTCCGGCAGTGGCCTCCCGTTCACGAAGACGCCGCCCAGCTGGTTCACTCCCCCGTGGCCTGAAAACGACAACGACATCAGTATGAGCGGGCTCAGTTTCGCTGCTGCCCTCGCTACTTTTGCATGACTCTCGGAGACAAACTCGTTACCCGGCCAAGGGGTCGCCGAGATTGGCATTATTCGGCATCCGAGTGCCGCAAGGGGGGCGAAAAGCGCAGCATCATGAGAGGAAGCAACGAGCGAGGGGCTCGGTTAATTCGGCTTCGAGGCTACGTCGCGCATACACGCCGCGAATTACACGGCATATGTCTTATTCCCTCTCGGTCGGCTGCGCGCGCTCTCTTGTTCCCGCCCCCACCCCCGGCGCGGCCGATAGAATGAAAATGAAAATGACGATAGCCAGTCTCGACTCGAGCGCGCATCGACAGCTCAATCGAATTAGCCTGCACCCCCGGGCTACCCCCCGATTCCTCGATTTCTCAACTGCAGCTCTGAGTAACCTCGTGAATACCGCCCCGTCCTGACTCGCTGCGCCAGAAGTGGATCCCGGCATTTTTATGTGCTCGACTTGCAATCGAGCCGAAAGCGGGTCCGAAAGCGAGACCGAAAGCGTGAAAAAGTTCGGAGCGCCCGCGACCCATTGCGGCTCCATGGCTGCGACCGCACATTGTCCGGCTTTACGAGGACAGGATACCAGTAATTTAGCAGAGGGAACGCCAACGTATCGTCGTTTTTCCGCGCTCTTCTCCCGTGCACGAGCGCATATTTCACTTGTTCGAATCGACGCCGAACTTTTGTGCTCTCGAACCGAGCCTGTTTTTATAACCATCGGAGTCCTGCGCTTTCTCTCTCTCTCTCACTCTCTCTCTCTCTCTCTCTCTCTCTCTCTCTCTCTCTCTCTCTCTCTTTTGATGCGCGCGGAGCATCGCTGCGAACTTTCAGATTTCCACGCGCCGATAGCCGAGCGAGGAGGGGATCCGCAGGGCAGTGACCGGCAGCGAAAGTGGCGTGGTTCGACGACTCGTGGCCGCGGCGTCGACTTTTCTGGCTCGTTTTCGCAACGGCTTCGGACAGCCCGCGCGGAGACTGACGAGCCTAGGTGTACCGGCGCAGCCGGAGCGTCATCGTCAGTGGGAACGACGCGCACTTCCGCTCTTCCGCTCGCAAATCAATTCGGCTGCGCACGCTCGCGTTTATGGACAGGGGGGCAAATAAAGCGGGAGCGGCGGTGCAGGCCGCGTCCCTGTAGCTACCCTCTGTGCGCGGCTCTGGTTCGCTGTCACGCCTGCTGACCGCGGGCCGAGCGACGCAGCTACTGTGCCAGCATGTCCCTCTCTCTCTCTCTCTCTCTCTCTCTCTCTCTCTCTCTCTCTCGCGCGCGCGCGCGCTTCATTGCAATAGTCTCCTATCGCCTCGCTGCTGGGAGCCCCGACCCCCTCCCCCTCTCGACTCTGCACTGCTGCCGGTGCTCCAGTTTGACGCGACGAGCAAAAAGCACGACTACCGTGCGCTACCGCGTCTCCGCTACTGTTTCGATTTCTCCGACGCAATACCAACTTTTTTGCCTGCGGCACGTCCTTCCAGTCGCTGCCAGCAGTTTCCGAGCGCGAGTTAAGCAGTGCGCGGAGGAGGGAGTGATCGAGCAGCATGCAGAGGAGTTTCGGGCACGAATTTGCTGTTTTTCACTGTTTTTCGCTGTTTTTCGCGGTTTTTCGCTGTTTTTCGCTGTTTTTCATAAATTGCAATGCAGGGAAGTGTGGGAAAGCTTTTGTCGGTTCAATTCTTTTCTCCGACATGTCGAGAGGCAGGGCAAAAAAGCGGGGACACTCGCTTTTCTCCGGATGATCTTGTTCCGAGCAGAGCTGAGCGAAGCAGCGCGGCCGCGAGTAACAGTAAAAAGAGCGACGCGAATAAGATGACCCAGCTGCGCATCGAACTGTGCCTCGCAGCTTCCGGTAGGCCGAATTCTCACCAGTCTCCTACCTCGAGTCGGCTCTATGATTTCTAATTAACAGTCGTTTATCAAGAGGGGACACGCATTGATTCACGCTTTCGCTGCCCGTTTCCCCAGCAGCTGGAGCGTCGGCGAGTTCGAATTGGCCGGACCGAGCCGTGCGGCTTTTTATTCGTTATCTGAATTTCGTGATGCCGTTATAGAGAGCGGCGCTCGCGATATTACATAGCGACAATTGTTTATACAAATGCAGCGGCCGTCGCAGTTTTTAACGATGATCGTGCGCGGCCGAAGAAAAAGAAGAGTTGCTTATCAGCGCGGAACCGACAGAACAAAGCAATAATTACGAAGCGGCTTTTTACGTCCGGGATGGAAAAATAAATTCGTATTATTTAATAAGTCTCCGTCGGTCCGAGGGCTATTTTAGGCTATATTTCAGAAACGGCAACGGTAAACAACGCGACGGCGAGTGCAATAAAATTTTAATTTCAATACGACGCCCACTGTCCACTGTCCACTGTCGGCCGTTACTAACTGAGCCGCGGTTTTTCATTTTGCTACGCGAGCGCGATCTATTGATTAACTGGACTCTCTGAGCTTAAGCCTACTCCAATAGCAGAAGATACGCAAGTAAATGCGCAGTGCGAGCAAAGGCCGGCGGAGCATCCGTCATGAGCCGCAAGTCGCGCGATGATATAGGAGCCGGCGCGCCGCGGATATTCGATATTTCTCGCTCTCCCACGACTGGTCCTGCTCTTTGTTCCGCGCGTCGCGTATATTGCATTACTCACGCGCGTGTCGCGATTCCATGGCTGCAATAAGATTTTGTTACCCGCGGCGGCGCTCGCGGGCACGAAAGTTCGGAATCGGACCTCCTTCCGGATTCTTCCGGATCTTCAAAAAGAACTTGCTCCGCGCCGATCGAGCGGCCAAACGGCCAAACGGAATATGGAGAGGCGAGAGGCGCGAGCCCCTGATTTGCCTCCGCGCGACGGTCGGCGGCAGAGCGGCATTTTTCTCGGAAGCAAACGCACGGGCTTGTAATGAAAATGCGGCGCGGCGGCCGGCGAGTCTTCGCTCGGAAGAGGGTATAATGACGGCTGGGCGGCGCGGCACGACGAGGTAAAAAGAAATCTCTGCTGTCGCGGTGAGCTCGAAAGTCGGATTTCCTGCGGGCGCGGCCGAGGCGGAGGAGCGCGTAGAAGGAGTAGCCGCGAGTAATGAGCGCGCGAATCGCTCCTATATACGTGCAGATCTGCCGACTCAGCGCCATGGGATCGCGATCGGGAAATTCGGCGGCCGGCAGAAGCCAGAAGGGGACTCTCGATCTCTGCCGCGGGCGCTCCACGCGCGAGCGCAGCTCGCCGGGGACTACGAAAACCGGACGCGGCGTCGCAAATGAAATTCCACAATGAGCCACTTCCGCGAAGCCGTAGGAGCGAAAAGTCAGAGTCATAATCCTTACACGTATAGTATTCCATCATGTTCTGATTGTAGCGATAGGCCGTGCTGAGGTCCATAGTTGGCGCTTCCTCGAGTGCAGGCGTCGCTGGGGCCGCGGCAGGTGTTGCGCTTCTGATTCTCTTCGCTCGGTGCTCCCGTCCGTCGCGCTCCGCGGCACTTTCTGCTCGCGCGCGCGCTCCTCTCTCGCTCTCTCCCTACAGTCCGGTCTCGTGGCTTTCCGCTCTAGGGCCCCGCCCGGGGGGCCTGCGCCGCTCGTCGCCAGCGGGCCGCATCCTCGGCACGGGCCCCGCGCGCACTCTCTCCCTCCCGCTCCGTGTAAACAGCCGCGAGAAAATAACGCGAGGAAGCACTCGCGCACTCCGAGGTCGCGTCTCGCCCGGCTGGACGGCGGACTGCGCGCACGCAGAGAACGGGCAGAACGAGGAGCGACGGCAGCGAGGAGCGAGCCGAGCTTTTTGACTGTCCGCACGTGACTTTCGGCTCGATTTCGCGGCGGCTCCCAGCTCGTTTGGCCCGCTTCCGCTGGTGGCGCGCTGGATGCTGCCGTCCGCTGCTGTGATCCCGCTGCCTCAGACTCCGGCTGCTCCCGCTGGCGCCCCGCCCATGCGCGCCGGCTGCAGCATCCCCCTCGGCCGTCTGGGGCTCGCCATTGGCCGGGGGAGGCGGCGCGAGGCCGAGCCGGGGCCGGGGGTTACTACGGCGACGCTCTCCCTCTCTCGCACTCACCCTCTAGCCTCTCCGAGCGAGCTTGCCGGCAAACCTCGTTACTCGCGCTGCCTGCAATCGAAGCTCGCGGCGCGCGGAATCACGCGCGGGAGCCCGACAGATCCCACTATCCCAGTCAGGCCCGATTCGCCGCGGCCGCCTCTCGCTTCCCTATCGCGCTCCCTTATCACGCGCGGCCCAACTCGACTCGACGAACGGCCCCTCAAGGCTCGCAGCGGCGGTGCGACTCGCGGAGCAGCGCCGCCTCGACTAATTGGACGTCGGCCACGCGCCGCGACAGATCCGCCGATCTCTATCTATCTATCTCCGTCTCCGTCTCCGTGCGTGAACGAGCGACGAAAGAGAGCTGGCGAAGGTGGCGGCGGCGGATCGCCCGGAAGGTGCGGTCAGCGCCGGTGGGACCGCCGCCGGCCGGCGAATCTCACAAGGGCCGGCTTACATTCGAGCGCACTCGCATAAGATCGCTCCGCGTTCTGCCCCCCGCGCGACTTCTCGGCGTACCCGCTGCGTTCGTCTGATATCAGATACGGCATGTCGAATCTCAGCGCTGCCCGCATACACGCGCTTACGCAACGCGCGAGCGCGGGAAAAAAATGGTTACACTGTATTATGTTTGCGCAGCGGCGTACGTGTGAGTCGGTGTGCGCGGTTCGGCCGGCGCGTCGGTCGGGCTTGCATTGCGCGAGTCGACCCGAGTAGACGGTAGAGCGTCATCAGGTATTGTCGTCGAAAAACGCACGCTCCGCTGCTTGTCCTGCGTGGCCTTTCGACTATTCCGCTGATTGTCGGCGGATCGGCGAATGTGCAGGGATTCGCCGAAACTGAAAGTAGCAGTAGCGACGATTTCTCAGAAGAAAAAAAAAGTGTGCGTTTCGGGACGCCCAGCCGAAGTGATAACTTAACTTGATTTAAGTAGAAAGTATTTAAAATTGAACTTATTTATTATTCAAATGAATATAATTTTTGGAAAGCATTATAAAAATAATGAAGTATTTTTTTCAAAGTAGCATGCTGATACTAATGGGAAATGATTTCTTTTTGCAATAATGGTTTTATTATTATGTAAGTAAACAGTTACAGTTCTTCGGTCTATTGGCACCGCTTGAGAACGGATATTATATTTAGTTATGTGAGCAGTAGCTTTTAGTCTTATTTTTTGTCCAGTTTTTGGTGAATCTTAAAAGTGCAACGATTACACGTGTAATTTCATTTTGATCGTTAGTTTCAATGTAAATTGATTTTCCAACTGCACCGTTCGCAAGCCCATCTACTACGTTAATATTGGTTGTGATTATATACAATTTATTCCGTACAAACACGATCTCGTATGGCAATCCTCCTGTATCGATAACCGAAATTCACAATTATGCATTTAACAATTCGTGACACTGAATAACATAAATACACAGTGTCACTGTCTGTAGAAGGCGATATACCAATGAGGAGTACAGAGAGAATGAGAAAGACAGTGAAGAAAAGCGTAAGCAAAGTAATGCGGTATAGTATGCATAAGAGAGTAAATCTATATAGGTATTGCTCGGAGAGGAGGAAGTCCGAAAACAGTATAGCTATATGTATATACTTATCCCTGCGCCCGGAGAGAGTGTATAAGGTCCTAAGAGAGTAAATCTATATTTAGCTTTGCGCACGGAGAAGGGGGCCTGCCGGGTCGAGAGCTAAGAGCCCTATACCAGTATACCTACAGATACACTGTAACGCATTCCAGAAGTTACAAACATTGTAGGTTCACCGTCCCATAAGAAGTTATCACTTCAAAAAAAAAAAAAAAAAACAGCTGCAGAGTCAAAATCACGCGCGTCCGCTCGCCTCGCCGTCGTCGTTTGTCATTATTGCACTCCCTGCGCCGGCAGGAGCCTGCGGGTTTCGCCAGCCCCCACGCCTGCACGGCGTCATTGGCTCGAGAGAGAGAGAGAGAGAGAGAGAGAGAGAGAGAGAGAGAGAGAGAGAGAGAGAGAGAGAGAGAGAGAGAGAGAGAGAGAGAGAGAGAGATTACGATCTGGCATATAATTTAGGCAAAACGAACGAGCTGTTCGGGCTACGTTGACGGGCAATACGTCTCGACGAGATCGAGTCGGCATTTTTTTCTCGCGTACAGGCTATACGGGACACAGCCCCCACTACGCCGAGTGGATTACCCAGTTAGCTTTACGTTCTGTACGCACGGTCCTAAACCGTGGCCGGTGTACGTGGGTTTGCGGGAGGAAGCGCATAGGCATGCACGGAAAAGCGTGCGTTTACTAGAAATTACTATATTATATAGTAAAAATTATTTTAAAAATTTCTCCGTGTGCCAGAATTTGAGGTTATAAAGTTGATTTATGCAGTAATCAGAGACCAAAATCTATAATTTTTTGTTTGTCTGGTATTATTAAGTGATAAAATATCATTCGCTGCTATTATTTATTGATTTTGGTCAATTTATTATTAATATTAACCCATGAGTAAATGTGATCAATATATCAGATTTAAAATTTAGTACATAACAGTACTGTTTGGGTAAGTGGTCAGCGCGCTCGACTTCCATTCCAAAGGTCCAGGTTCGATTCCCTTAGCCGCAGAAAAATTTCTTTCTCTCTTTTATTTCTTTCACTGAACAACATTAAATATCAATAATAATAATAATAATCATATTCGAATAAGCGCTTAAAATTACCCAGCAAAAAAAAATTAAATTTAAAAAAATTTCATTTCAGTATAGAAATTACTATCTCAGATAGTAAAATTTAATATAAAGCAAGTATAACCGTCCGTTACTATATAATATATAGTAATTTTTCCTACATATGTAGTAAATTTTAATATCTAGTTTTTTCAGTGCGAGCGAATAATAAGAAAATAAATATGCCGCCATAATTCGAGATTAAAACAAGGCGCGCAGAGAGCACATAACTCTCGGGAGTCTCGGCGGGCCATTGTAATTCATCAGAGAGAGAGAAGGGGGGGGGTTGTTTAGCGTATGCGTCTTCGCGGCGGAGAGGGGGCGACGCGACGGGAGCGGACCGCGTACCTATGCAGATGAGCCAAGCACTCTTGTTGGCCGCGTGCAGTATTATAGACTACATCATAGGGCTGGCCAGCTCGGATGGCTGCACAGGGCATCGATCAGCGGCACGCGGCGCTGCAGCAGCCGAATCAGTCGACCTGCCGTCCAACTCCTAATCCAATCCACTAATCCGGCGAGCGGCGGCATTAGTCTCATTTGTCATAGGTCGCCGCCGGGAATCCGAGATCGAAGAGCGCACCGGGCAGCGCCGACGTTTGCCAAATATTGCGAGCAGCCTCGCAGTCGATGCGTTCGTCAGGTTTTTCAGACGTAGGCTAGTTTGGAGAGCCGTTGTATCGCCGATAAAAAAAATACGCGCCTTATCTTCGGTATACGCGCGCGTATTATACGTACAATACCTGCCCAGAGGACAGTGTTAAGCTATGGAATTCGATGCGAGCAGCGGAAGACTGCGGGCAAAAGTTAAAAATACCGTGCCCGCGACGATGGGGCGAGAGGGAGCGAGACGAGGCGGACGGGCGGAGGGAAGGGAGGAAGGAAGGAAGGAAGGAAGGAAGGAAGACAGGAGCCCGGGGCGAGTTCTTTACGTAATGAAAGCAATCAATTCAAGTCGAAGTCGGCGTCGCTGCTGCCTGCCCTCTCTCTCTCTCTCTCTCTCTCTCTCTCTCTCTCTCTCTCTCTCTCCTACGAGCTGCACCATCTCCCTCTGCGTGTAGTATACGCACAATACAAGGCGTATAGGCCACACTCGATGAACGATTAGCAGTGCGGCTCTATACAATTATGAGGAAGCGAGGTTTGAATTGGGAAATTTAAGATTGCGCGCGGAAATTTGTGTGCCTGTATACGAGGCTCTCCAATACGTCGCGCTACTAGCGCTTACTGAAGAGGCTCTTTAAAACAGTGGCAAAGTATCGTTAATCTTGCCAAGAGGACCCTTACTTCTGTGTCCGCGAGAGAGGGAGCGACGAGCAGAAACTAGTTGGACACATCCACTTGATACAAAAATAAATCGCGCCGCTCCGCGATGGATCTTGCGAGCTGCGGAAATTAGTGCGCGCCCGGAGATATCGCCTTCCCTGTGCTCTCCCCCATTCGCTTCTTCCTTTTCTTCGAACGCCTGGCCGCTGGCCTCGCAACGCCCAACTTTACAGCGACGTCCTAACGAACTTGGCTCGCTCGCAGCCCGAATAATTTTCTTCACCCCCTCATGCGTCCCAGCACTTGTTTCACGGCGTTTTTGTTTTTCAGTGGGCTGCGGCTGGGAATCACAGGAGCAGATGCATGCAGCATGCTCTGTCAGCAGGCTTGCAGATTCGCAGGAATCTCCAGGTTCTTTGGCACGCAGCTTCCCCCAACTAAATTTATACTTATTCCAGCAGATAACATATCGTTCAGCGTATAAATTGAGAACAGTATACTTTGATGCTTTTTTTTCAATAGTTTCAATCCTAATTATTTTACCGAAGCCAGACTGTGGTAATCAGAAAGAGCCGAGGAATGGGGCGCCCTGCAATCGCGCCGACTAGCTGTTCCGGTCCTCCACCCGTCAAAATATCAAATCATATATAACCTATAATTTTTATACGAGAAAATTTAAACCTCAATATTTTAAACACCATGTAGGGTCCTCACAACCACATGATAAGGTATACCTACTGTGTACTCGTACTATCGCAATCTCCACACTCGGTCTAAAAAGTGTTTGTACATAACGCATGTGTTGATTCGTTGCTAGTATATTACAGTGTAAAGTGGGCTTTTCCAGACCGAGTGTGGAGTTTGCAGTATATGAGTGTATGAGTCAAGCGCACGAGCTCGAAAAGCCCGCACTTAGTTAGCCCTTGGTGCACGTACACCATATTTTGTGTAACGAGGGGGCATATTTTCTTGTTTTTTCGCATACTGGACACGGCAACTTATATACGCGCTTGTTCGTAAATATAGCAACCACATGAAAATCAGCACTTTTTTAAAAAGCGGGCTTAAAAATAGTATACATTATGCAACAAGGGGCGAAAGTATACTATAGAAGACTTTTCCGGCGGGTGCAGAGTTTACTGTCCGGGCGAGGAAATGTATTATACTTATACAGGGTAAACACAATATCGAGAGAAAAAGAATTTCGATGTTAATATCTTTTGAACTGTAATCGGTTACGCGATAAGCTGCGCAAAAGGAGCTTGATTAAAGCCGTTTTACCCCCGTAATAGTTAGACATAAAAGCTCATTACTTTGGTTTTCGATCTTCAAAGTATTGGGGAAAAAGCAAAAATATTTTGCAAAAATCGAAAAATGGCCATAATCATGTGTCACAGACGCACACGCCTGCAACGCGAGCAGCGAAGACGAGTCAACGATAAGAGTCCGCCGAGCCGAACTACGATGCATAGCGTCCGAATGCATCGTAGACGTTAGCTCAGTGGTTAGAGCACAGGCCTCTGGCTCTCGGGTCCGCGTGTTCGAGTCCCGTCGTCTACTTTTTCGCCTTCGACTCTGTCTCCTCTCTGTTTGTAACACATGAAAGAACCAAATCCAGAAAACATGGGCATGTCGCTGTATGAATTATGACGGTATATGTATACGCGCAAACTCACACACACGGAAATTTTTTGAAAACGTGTGATAATTCCAACTCCGAACGCCTCCGAACGCCTCCGAACGCCTCCGAATATGTGTCCATAAAGTTTTAGCGAAACCGAAATTTAACCATCTCAAAGCCTCCGGTTATAGGAGGAAGCAAGAGGTCGTCAGTATTGGTGTAAGGAAGGCATTATCTGGATAGCGCCTGCTCTATGTCACAAGGCTGGCGCGGCCGCAATAACAGCAAATCCAGATCAGCCTGCTGCGCATACGTGGCAAGTCCTTTGGATCCCGCGGGACGCGCTAAGTGTCAAGCGGCCGCCGAGGCCCCGCATCGTTCCCCCGAGAGCGAGAGCGCATACGTGCATACGCGTAACAGCTAGCGCGCTCGGTAATATGATTACGTCCCATCCATCGCGAGCTCCTTCGTGCGCGATTATATGCCCGGAGCGCGCGAGCCCAACGGCGCGCGGCGCGTGCGTTATGATCGAGGAGGCGATAATTGCATCGGCGAATGAGTGGTGAACTTGCGCGCCGGCTCGTGCGGCGGGCTCGTGCGCGCAACACGCCGACGCCGCAGCCGCAGCCGCAGCCTTCGTGCGGAATAAAACATTGCTTTTCGCTGCCTGGCTTAATTGCTTCGAATTTACCTGCATGTATCTCATGAGATTTAATTTATTTTTATGGCTCGCCGGGACGCATTATACTTACTCATGCTGCAGGCCTCCTCACCGCGCTGAAAACTCGAGTGAAAATCCCAGCAGCCGAGTCCAGCAGTGCGGGAATCAATTTAGACCGTGGATGACGACGACATGGTGCCGAGATGCAGATAGTCTCGGGCGCGACTTTTCCGCCGAAGGCACGGCATTAAACGCTTCCTTTTCTGCGCTTCATGCGCAACCTTTTCATCCTTAATATTCGAAAACAGCGAGTGCCGAGTGCGCGCTCTGCGAAGAGGAAATGAATACACGAGCCTCGCGCGAGCGCGCGTACGAAGTATACGCACACACGCATACCACGGCGCATGGAAATAAATCTAATTCGTGTAAGGCCGGATATGCGTAATGGACGGAAGGCTCGCCTGCACCCTCGACAATGCGAGCGACCAGCGGAAGTCTTCCCGCGTCGGTGTAGCATGCGCGGCTCTGTGCGTGTGCGTGTGTGTGTGGGTGTGTGCAGCGCAGTATACTTGTATATTGTATAGTTATATGCTCGGCGCTGGCCATCAAGGGCACGGCCTCAAGATGCCCGAACGTCCCGAGCGCCTGAGCGCGTCGAGTAATAGCGCTCGGGCATGAACGGCCGCCGTCAGCTCTCCCGGTAATGGACCGGGCAAGGGTTGCTCGAGTGCTTTCGGTTTGTCGCTCGCGGTGCCCGACGCCACGTGCCGGCGCGTGCGTCGGAGCCCCCCGCGAGTCGCGAGCGTCGGCCCGAAGAAAAGCGAAAAATAAAATCGGACCGCTCTGCCGCCCGAGCTGCGGCAGTCCCTCTACTTTTTAAAGCATTTTTTCCACCGGCGCACCGGACGATCCTGCGTGGCTCGCCTGATGCGTGGGGGAGATTCCGAACAACGGAAGTACTTTAAATATGCCGGATTGTTAGCGACTCGCTTGGATGAGAAAGTTCCGCTCTGCTGCGCGAGTTTTGGAAGTTCGACTTCCTCCCCAGTCCCGCAAAGAGGAAAACAGGAAAAAAAAATATATTAAAAAAATAATCGAGCCTGTATAGAGCTACGGCTATGCGGTATGCGTATACGGCAGCGATGCAAACTTTTGCGTAAAAATAAGCGCATTGCAGCGATGCTGTCAGCGGAAGGAAAGAAAGGTATTAGCGGGCGAGCAAAAGACGTGCTTGCGGAACGTGTCGCGGGCACAGTTCAGTGTAAGCCGGAGCAGAGAGCCACGATGGCTATGATGCTCGGGGCGAGAGCTCCCTCTCTCTCTCTCTCTCTCTCTCTCTCTCTCTCTTTCTCTCTCCCGCTCTCTTCCCCAGCGCCTCTCAAGGGGCTTAACCAGGGGGTAGTGCATATTTCACGCTCGCTGGTCCCATCTCGTGGAGACAATCCGAACCAGCGCGGATACATCATCGCGTGACGCCGCCCGTAATAACCGCGCGGCCTCTCCGACTGGCTGCTCTCATAGAAGCCTCTTATTTATTCATCTCGTCTCGTTGTCGACGCTCCGCCCAGGTATATCAAGGGCGCCAAGTCCCTCTTGCGCCGGTGCGGGCCCGCCTGCCAGCTCGATCCGCAAACTCGAAGAGATTTTATTTAGCCGATGCCGCGTCGAGGGATTGATGGGACGCGCCGGTTCCACGGAGCGGGGCTGCGATAGTTTGCCGCAGCCGGGCTCGTTAAAAGAGATCGTCGTCTCGTGCTTTTTCGCTTTTTCCAGCGATTTCCGCGTCAGAGTTCCCCGAAGGCGCGCGCATATACGCAGCGGCCGACGAGGTAATAATAATCTCGCGGCGAAACAAGTGCGCGCGCAAGGGTGCAGCAGGCGAAGACGCGTGCGCGGAAATCGCGCGCGGATATAAGAAGGCGAAAAAGGAGAGAAGAGCGAGAGGGAGTCGGGCGGGCTATTTGTCGGATGACAAACGAGCGTCGCACGTCGTGGGTGGTTTCGAGCAGTCGCGGGAAATGGAGAGCAGCGCTGCGTGTCGCTGCTCTCTCGCTCGCGAGCTCCGAAAAACGAGGCCGAGTCGCGTTAAACCGTCTTCGTTAAATCCGCGCCGAGCCAGATCGAGCATGAGTTCCGCGATTTTCGGCTGTATGTACTTCCGAGGCCGCGATACGACAGAGGGAGGCAGAGAGTAACAGCGGCGTAGCCTGCGGGAGAAGCAGGCCGGCGGCGGCGGCGTCCCATAATGTCTAATGGGGGTGATTGTGCCCGCGCCGCGTGACGGATCAATCTGCCGCCCCGTGAACGTGCAGCCTCTGCGAGCTTATCGGCGAGCGTTTCTCCAGCTCATCGGCTGGCTCGTCCTCGCTAAACCGAAAGCCGAACCGCACCGCGACGATTCGTCATACTCGACGATCGACGTATATGAGTCATTCTGTGCTGAGAAGTCGGACGTCATACGGTCGAAAAATCGAGCTCTTAAGTCATTTCGAGGGCACTCTCACCAGACCAAGCATTGTTCATAGTATATTATTTAATGCTTTTTTAAAACATTTTCAATCTTAATTATTTAACTGAAGGAGCAATTTCCTTAATAAAAGTTTATGGTAATCAGAAAGATTCGATAGCGCGCTCTTACCACTGAACAAACCATGCACTATGAGTATCATGTGCTGAAAATTTTACTATTACAAAGCTTCTTCTAGGAGGAAGCAAAAAAAAATAAATAAATAAACTAAAATAAATAAATAAATAGTCCTCCGTAAATCTATGGGCAATAATGTTAACTATGAGCAAAAAATACACACTCACACACACACATAGCTGCTCAGCGGTGGCGAATTGTAGCTATAAGCTCGCATTTTTCCTGCTCCGCATATACAGTGCATACGCATATATATTCTGCGATTCGCCGCGGCTGAGCACCTATGTAGATGCGTGACAGTCTTGTACGGCGGAATTTTACACTCGACCGCCGCAACAGCCGCCCATGCAAACACTCGATTGCCGCAGACCTCGGCAGGAGTAAGCTGCGAGCCAGGAACTACAAAGAACAAATGGAAAAAATGAAAAAGCCTATCGCTGAGCTATCCTCGAGCCTATCGTCGCTCCGTCGATGATACAAACTTTAATTGCCCCTATTAATGGCCGCGTGCGAGCGGACTGGTGCACACTTGCGGAGGCCCATTCCCTCGCGTTCGGCCGGTTAATGAGAAAACGCTCGCTTATTAATCAACGCCGTCCGCTAGCGCACGCTCGAGCCCATTTTTTTACATCATTTAATGCTCTGCGCTCGAGAAATTTATATCGGACTAAATTTGACTTATCTTTTAACTGTATATACTCTCGCGGGAGATAGCTCGATCCGATTAAAAGTACCACGCGGAGCAACTTGTAACGGCAAATTCTGGCGATTTTTCCCAACCCTCGAATCCGAGGTGGAGAAAAGTTGTGATTCCGTGAAAAACAGAAGCGGGTGCGTTTTAGGCAACAGCGGAAAAAGAAGCGAGGATATAGAGATAGACAGTAAGAGACGGACAGTAGGCGCGGAAGGAAAGGGGGAAGTGACGGAATGGAAAAAGGATGGCAACGAGAGGCGAGAGCGAGGGGAGCGGAAGAAAGGAGAGGGTCAGCCCTGTCTGTGAGGGTCTGCGCTGTCGAGGCGCGAACAGTGCGCGTGTGTGTGTGTGGAAGCTTGACATCCTTACCCACTGGGCCGAAAGAAGAGAGTAGCGAGGCGGCGAGATAGCCGATCGGAGCTGGCTCGCTCTCCCTGCAGCGCGCGAGGCTGCAACGTAGTCGAGTCGGCTGACTAGTGCGGTTCGCCCGTGCACCGGGAGCCACCGTGGAAAAGCCACAGATGGCAGCAGGAGGTCGCCGGCCGGTTACTTAAGCGCGGGAAATGCAGATTATCGATAGCGGCCGCGCGCAACAGTCTGCTGGCCGCAGCTATATGCATGTGTATGCGGAGCCAAGCGAGCTCGCTATCGTGCATCATCGCCCCGAAGTGCGTCTCTCTCTCTCTCTCTCTCTCTCTCTCGGCCCGCTGCTCCGCGTGCGCCAGCCTTTCTCTTTCTTCGCTGCTGCAGCGGCCTCGCTCGACTCTCTCTCTCTCTCTCTCTCTCTCTCTCTCTCTCTCTCTCTCTCTCTCTCTCTCTCTCTCTCTCTCTCTCTCTACTGAGTTTAGTTTTGTGTGCTTCCCGAAGCCTCGCGCAGCCCGGTCAGCCTGGCTCGGCTACTCTTATCGCCTCTTGATAATTCATTGTTTCGCGAGTCGAGCTGCCGCTGCCGGCCGCCGCTCTGCAGGTACACTATTCCTGTCTTGCAGCGGACAGTGCACCTCGCCTCGCCCAGCGATTTCCGCGAGCCGCGATCTAGCGCGGCTTTACATCGCGTGCGCTGCGCTCTCTCTCTCTCTCTCTCTCTCTCTCTCTCTCTCTCTCTGTCATTCCTGCGCTGCTACCGCTGCAGTTACTCGCGGGATGTACGGGATATTCCTTTTTTCGCGTGCGTTCTCGCTTCTGTGCCGAGCACTCGCCGAGCTGAGATTTTTTAGGAATGCGCGATTGATCGGATCGGCGCGCCGCTTATTATTATTACTGCATGGCTATAATGCGCTCTCTCGCTCGGCATAGTTGCGCGCCTTTTTTACAAACAACTTCTCAACGTCGTCGGATCCGATTCCGCAACGTTTCAGCAATGTAGAGTTGCTCCACATAGCGCGCGCATTGAGACTGGCGCAGGCTGTGCGCGTATAATATATAAAACTGATCTTTTCCGATTCCCCATTCTTTTCATTGAACTTTTCATAGACCTGGAGAACTTCCAGGCGCACATTCGTTAATCGCTGCTTATGCGTACGCTTCGGGCTAGGGTAATACAATGGGACGACCTCATGCAATCTCTTCCTTCCACTGCTTGCCTGTAACCAGTTACGCATTTAGCATACTAAAGTGAAACGCAGAAATCGCGCTTGAGAACGAAATCAACTTTTCATGTTTCAACTTTTCATCAAGATTTCGGTCTGCGCACAGCTGCACACAGCTGAGTAGATGCGCACGGCATACAGCGAGACACGTCGTCCTACCGGACCCGGCACACATTTACTAGCTTACACAGTCGCTCGTATACTAAACGAGTTATCCCATGAACACTAGCCACGCCTGTATAGCCTACTTTAGTAGTTCAGCCTTGCCTTCAGAGTCAATTTTTTAAAAGCTGTTGTCCAGTTATAAAATCATAAGGATTAATCGAGCAGTTTTCTATACTTGTATAAATATTAATAATTTTTAAGTATGAAAGAATGTCGGATTTTCAAAGTACTGGATAAAGTATAGAGGTCGAAAAAAATGATCATCGATAGAATAGCCCCTTTTTTGAAAATGCCTCGATCTGCTTTCTTCCATCTTGCAGTGTAATGCGACTTTATATATACGGCGATTAGCTGTTTTGCCCAAGTTCTCTTCTCGTCGCCTGTACACTCAAATGCCATACTTTGCACTCGCCAAAATGTATGATGCAGCGAACAAAGGGAAAATCGTATGAGTAAAGGAAAATTTTCATGCATGGCAACATTTTTACAGTACGTCTCTTTTGAAAAATGAAAAGTCCAACCTCCGCAGCAAGAGTAGCTACATAAGCAATCGCGGTTATGGCCGATCGCGCGAAAACGAAAACAGTGTAACAGGCATATCCGGCGCGCAGTGGCCAAGCGGTAGCAGCCGGCGCGAGAAATGAGGGCCCCCGAAACCGCAACACTGCTCGCGCTCCGACCGCAGAAACCCTTTAGTTCGACTCTTTACTCATCGGCACTTGAGCTGCTCTTGCAGCGATAGCTGGACTGCACGAGTTTCGCCTTGGTAATTGCCCGATCGTAAATACGCGCCGGAGCGCCGTGCGCGATATCGATCCCTGCGTATAATATACACTCTCGCCTCTTCCTTCCATCCTGCATCCTTCCTCTCTTCATTCGCGTTACAATTCTCGCCGACCTGTTCACTCGCCCTCCTCCTCCTCCCTCTCATTGTTTTTGCGGTCGAGCTTCGCCGACGGAAGCCTGTCGATTTTGCAGATCAAATAGCTACGGAGAAACTGCCGCGCACAACTTTAAATTAGTATTTTGCGCGCGCTTCATTCAAATCGCTGTATGGAAAATGCTGCGGCAAATCACCGACTGCAAAATAACTCGCACAAATAAAGCTCAGGCACACAATGAGCATCCTCGAGTAATCCAAAATGACGACTTATGGTCTGAGCTCGAAGCAGAGATAAGAGCACGCGAACAAATTGCCGAGAGCCAAGCGAGACAGCTGGGGTTATGAGTCATTCTATAGTTATAGTCGGACACTTTCCTGTCGAAAAATCGAGCTCTTGCAATTTTGAGGGCACACGAACCTTCAATTTAAAAAAAAATCGTTGAAAACGACCGTCTCTATCGAAAGTTGCAAGCAATTTAAAATAGCGTAAAAATCGTCGAAAAATGGGGGAAAATGCCCGAAAAGCCAGAATTTTCACCTTTTTCTTCGATTTCCGTATTATCGAAGATTAAAAACACGGAAATCGAAGAAAAAAGTGAAAATTCTAGCTTTTAAATTCAAGATCTCGGGCTCCGCTGTTCATTAATGCCGGAAAAAATAATGATTACTCGGCTAGGTAATTAATTACCCAAGGCGCAATAAAGGCTATTTTTTGGCAATTAGTAATTGGCTCGTAACTTATTTTGGCAGAGACGGGTTTGGAGGTGGCAGCCATGTTTTTTACATATTGTATGCCCAAACGCATGTAAAAAACTTGGTCTGGTTCGTGTGCCCTCAAAATTGCAAGAGCTCGATTTTTTGACAGGAAAGTGTCCGACTTTTCGTAGAATGACTCTTATATGCACTGGTTGTAATTTTTATTGAAGCCTTAAAAACGATTAAAGTTTAAATTTCTACTTTATCATGTATTATATTAATTCTTCATTATTTTCGCTAATTAATGCAATTCATACTGAATTGAATAATTTAAACTGTCCGAAAAACGCTGCTCTGCCGGGGGCTTGAGCCTAGGACTCACGGGACGAGAGGCGAGACGCTTATCTTAATTTTAAAAATTTACCTCAAAATTACCAAAAAGTTTAGTAATTATTATTCCTAAATTATTCCTTGAGAGAGAGAGAGAGAGAGAGAGAGAGAGAGAGAGAGAGAGAGAGAGTCGGATGGTATCGCCCGTCTGGATTGAAGAAACTCTCGAACGTGCGTGCAGTTTGCACTGAAAACACGAAAGACTGCAATCAAGTAATGGAGAACAATGGCTCTCATGTGACCCTCGATTTCTCTCTTGCTCTCTGCTATAGTCCGCTACGCACGATTCGCCTCTTCGATGAATTTACGACTCTATCACCATTAACGCTCGACTATGGAATATGCAACATTTTATTGACGCGCCTGCACGGCGATTTTATGCTTTATTTGGAATTCGAAAAAGTCGCGCTCGCTATAGCTGTGCCTGCCGTGTTGTGGCCGCGGCGATCCTTTGCTGCCCGAAACAAAGGCGCGCAAAGCCCTATGGTGCGTGGAAATTCTTTTACAGCTTCTTCGATACCATAAACAACGATCCTCGTCGACCTCGTCACGGGCACACACCTTCGCCCTCCGAAAGGGAAGATTGCTCGAGACGATCGATGCTAGCAGTAGCGAATTCTTACTCCGACAGTTCTGATACGCGGCCTCTTCTGAAGTGCAAAACGTTACTAGCGCGGAACGTCATTGCCTTGCTGCTGGATCTCTCAAAAAACACATCTCCAGGCCAATCATTGACACTTTTGAGCTTTTGCCCGGCTTTGCGAAAAATTGCGAGGACGTGGAGCCGCTCACTACAGCGGCGACGGCGATGACTGCTTACGCAGGTAATGGATAGGCCACTCTGCATTTGCGCAGCTAAACATAAGACGTATCCCTGCCGGCGCCCTTCCGTTATGCACTCGGATCGGCTCTGTGCGCTTCTGCCTTCGCCCGGCCAGCGCTCTCTCTCTCTCTCTCTCTCTCTCTCTCTCTCTCTCTCTCACTCACTCGCTGCAGATAACAGCCGGTATGCGAGTGCACGACGTTAATAGTTGGCAAAGTTATTGCCCCGCGCCTGAGCGACTTATCGACTTTTAATCTAGCTTTGCGGAGCTGCAGCAACCGCCCCGCCAGGCGCTGCATGGCTCTCTTCATTTTTTTTTACTCTTCTATTCCGCAAAGTAACTGGCCGCGAACTCGCGAACGCGGTTTCTCTTCTGCATATGTGTGTGCGTGCACTTTCGAACAAACGGAAAAATATGCTAGGAGTTATTTTTGTGTAGTGCGTAGGACTTTTTTGTGTAGAGTTTATGCGGTATCGGATGGATTCGAAGCTATATGGGCAATTCTGCGGGAAAAATACACTTTTTTACTTCAAAAACGGCGAAAAAAAATTTTTGGGGCACGCGCCTATAAACTTATTTTATTTTACACTCGTTTTCTAATTTTGTATGCTTCAAGCAATGCAAAACCCCCTGAAAAAGTGCCTCGTGGCACTGTTTTCTCGGCCCCTCAAATTCATCGAAAAATATCCATTGATCAACGGCATGTACTTGATGCATGAGGGGACAAACAGAAAATATATTAGGGTAGGACGAAAGTACCGAAAAGGAGCTTTGATTAAATAAAAAAAAAATGCGTTAAAAATGCTTTATTTGGTCAAAAGTTACGCACAATTGAAAATGTGGAAAAATCATGAAATTTCAGGATTTTTCACAGTCGCGAAATTTGTACCTTTTTTCATGAATTTCCCACATTTTCAATTGTGCGTAACTTTCGACCAAATCAAGCATTTTCAACGCATTTTGTTTTGAATTTAAGCTCTTTTCCCGTACTTTCATCCTACCGATACACATTTTCTGTTTGTGCCTTTATGCACTGGGTACATGCCGTTGAACAATAGCTATTTTTCTTCGAATTTGAGAGACCGAGAAACAGTGTCACAAAGCACTTTTTCACTGTTGGAACGTGGTTTTGCATTGTTCTTAACATGTACAATTAGAAAATAAGTGGTTCGGGAGCGTGCCAACAATTCTTTTTCGCCGTTTTTGAAGTCAAAAATGTGTATTTTTCCCGTAGAATTCCCCATATACGTCTTAAAGTATCTGCTATGTTCGACTACTCAGTGTCACTGACAACAAACTCGACGACTCGACGAAGCAAAGCTCAGCAAAAGTTCATGCAGAACCATTCCAATGACTCTGTTTTTGGCTTGATCTACAATAGTTCTATTGTTAGCATCTGCGGTTCAGCCAAGCTCGCGGCCGTATATTGGGAGCATTAAGAATAAATGAAAGCCTCAAGATTTATGCCTTTTCCTCGCACAAGGTACGCGGAGCTCGCGGCTAGGTCGGAAGTAGAACGACGCGATCGACGCGAGGTCGGACCAAGCCATACGCCTCTCGTGGACCACCAGCGAGAGAAACAGATCAAGGGTCTCTCTCTCCCCCCGCTCTCTCTCTCTCTCTCTCTCTCTCTCTCTATTTCTCTCTTCTTCTTCTTCTTCTTCTTCTTCTTCTTCTTCTTTTTCTTCTATCGTGGGGGGGCCGATCCTTCATTTTCTCTATTTTCTCCTTCGCTGCTGCCATCGCAAGTTTTTACGTGCAATACATCTTTACATTTGCTTATAAAGCTTAAGACTCGCTTTGCGCTTTACCATCTACTTACGGAGCTCTCGCGATTCCGCGCAAATTTTCTAACACTTTTTATCAAAATGCTCAACTCGAAGTTCGCAAATTACCATTCATCCTCATACTCGCATAAGAAATGTTGATAGAAAAAAGTTGTATTTCTTCGGGATCTATAACTTTTCTATTTAACTTTTTTTTGTAGAATGCATAGAATTCGAGTTAGAGCCAAAAAACCGTTGATAAAAGTCTCTCAGAGATAATCGTGTAATACCAACATTTTTATTCAAAAAACACGCAAAAATTGAACAAATTGTGCCCGCATTTTAAAAAAACGTAGACGATCGGGATAAAACAAAATTAGTTTTAATGTTTGTGCAAGAGAAGACTCCTCCCAAAATTTCAGCCCGATCGGTCAAAAATTGCGTGAGATATCGCACCTCATACATTTTTCGATGACAAAACTATAAGGCACTTCCGTGTCGCGGTTGTGCCTAAAAACGCAAAATAGTATTTTTCAAAAATTAAAAACTGGCCATAAAAAAATAGTTGAGAAAATAAAAAATTACTGTTTTTCCCCAATTCAGAATCCAATAATATATATGCATTTCAAATTTTATTGATATTGAAGGAGTAGTTCCAGAAATATTACTGTAAACATACACACATACACACACATCCATGGGGATATTTTTAAAAACACTTGATTTAAACTTCTAACACACCAAAAAGTATTTTCTAAAAGTTTTGACGAAACTCAACATTTTACTATTACAAAGCTTCCTCTAGGATGAAGCAAAAACGAAAATTAGCACAAATCACGATTTGCCGCGAAGAGTAGCACATTTCAGAAATGCCGTCAAGACGCGACTTCATATTACTTAAAATGTGAATATTTTACGTTTTTATTGGGTTATTTTGTTGGTTAAGTTCATGAAAACCTTGGACAAAGACAGACAAACCTCAGTTTTAAAAGGATTTCGGAAATTTTAGAAGGTTTCTAAAAGCAGTAAATAATTTTAAAAAATGTTTGTTAAAAATTATTCTATTTGTGAAAACAGTTTTAAATTCGGTAAAAAGTTGTAAATTGTGAATATTTAAAAATGTTCATTAGGGACAATTTCGCAAAAATCAGGAAATTTTTATAGAAATTGGTTGTTTAACGTTTAAGATGTGCTGGTCTTCGCGGGAAATTTTGAGTTGTGCTAGTCTAGCGTGCGTCAAATTAGTTGTGCTACTTATGACGGGAAATTTGAACAGTGCTACTCTTCGTAGGGAGCGACGATGTGACCTAAGTAGCACTTTTTTGCATGGCGCGTAGTGAACGCCCGAGTGTAGCGAAATAGTATGTTACGATACGTGTGACCTAAGTGGCCGATTATTGCAAGGCGTGTATAAGCGCCCGAGCGCAGCGAGGGTGATAAAACGCCGTGTACTAATGGGCTGCTTAATTCACAAGTATCGTATACAATTTTATAGCACAGCTGCTTAAATCCGCCAAGTCACACCTATCCGTGATCTAAGCAGTCCATTATTGTACCGTGAGGTTAGCGCACGAGCGTAGCGAGTGTGATATACACGGTGCAATAATTGACTATTTAGGTCACGGATAGGCGTGAATTAAACGCGGATTTAAGCCACACTGTGCTATAAAAACTATTATCGCGCCTTTGACCATCGTACTAGAAAAACATAAGCTTTGTCCCATTAAAACCCGGTGGGTAGAATTTTAGATCTATTAGCGGCCGTCGCATTACACACACGCACCCACACACACACACACACACACATGCTATTCGAAGCTAGGAGACGATCGAGTGACAAAAGCCAAAAGGAGATCTGGGATGCCGTAAGAAAGAAGACAATGGCTGAATGGCAAACAAGATGGGACGCTAGTGGCAAAGGACGATGGACTCATCGCCTTATACCAAGGATAGAAGACTGTATTGGAAGAAGACATGTGGAAGTTAACTACTACCTTACGCAGTTTTTGATCGGGTACGGATGTTTCCGGGCGTACCTGCATCCGTTCAAACTAGACGACCATCCGAACTGCCCAATATGTTCAGATGCAACAGAGGATGTTGAGCACGTCTTTTGCGAGTGCTCGCGATATCATCAGGAGCGAGAGGAACTTGAGAGTTATCTTCAGATCAGAGTAACTCCTGAGTCGATTATGACGGCCATGCTGACCACACACACACACACACACACACAAACATGCACACCCACACACACGCGCGCGTCTCCTAACATGTTTCTTGCGTTTTTCTACAAAACTTAAAAGTTATCCTCCTTTCGTAATAAAGTGATGACAGTCAATAAAGCGATTTGATTGGTTGAAAACCTATGATCTACTGGTTAATCGAATGGTGTTAATATTTAAAGGTTTTATTATTGATTTGATTTTTCAATATTAACAATAACAAATTTCCATCAAAATAATTATTCAGTTACATTTTTCAAATTGAAATAAATAATATTTTGTACTGTTGTGTGATTTTGATTAGTGAGTGTGGTGTTCAACAAAAAACTAGCTGAATCCAACGCAAGCTACGTCGCGCGCCCAATTTTCTTCAGGTAAGAAATTTAAATACGCAACTATATATTGAGACCGGATATTTGTTTCTCACTCAATCGAATCGCTTTATTATCGGCTTCAAAACATCTGGTCAGCGCTTTTTTTAAGAGAAAAGAGATAATGATAATCAAACAGATGGATACAAAAAAATTTATCAATATTTGAGCATTTTTCAATTTTTATTAATAATAGGAGGACACGTTACCCAAAGGTGAGGGTAAGAATTTTGAAAAATACAAAAGATTAGAAATTCAAAATTTATAAATTTTATAAAAATTTATAAACTGAGATTTTGAAATGAAAAAATTTATAAAACAAATTTGTTGTATTGAAATAATGCAAAAGATGATATTTGTGGTTAAAATATTGCGAAAACGATATTTTTAGGAATTTCCAAATTTAGGTTTTCAAAATTATAGCTTTCCAATATTCTGGGACTTAAAATTTTACCTTTTCCTATTAGAAAATATACCAACCAAGATGGCCCATTCACCAACGGTTGGTCAACAGCGTTTGCCAACCGCTGCCTAACCAAATTAAACTATTAGAAGCCTGCTCTGTGTTTATTAGCAAACATGTGCTCTGTAGCTGCTGCCGTGCATGCCGCACGATGGTCACTCGTGGGCCGTGGCGACTCGTGCGTACACCTTTTCACATAACCCCAAGATTTAATGAAAATTTATACTCCCTTAAAATCTAATTGTACGATGTCTCAAAACCATATTATTGTTCGATCTAATGGTTGTTTATTAAAAATAGAGTGATCCCTAGTTGAAATAAAAAATATAATAAAGTGTAATAAAATATAAGAAAATGTAACAAATCGTATCATTTGTACGTTTTTGTTGGATTTCGGACCTTTTTTTACGTTTTATTACAGTTTGCTACATTTTATTACATTTTGTTACGGTTTATTACAATTTATTACAAATCCATTGATCCAGGATTTCATGGGGGTCTCTTCTTTGAAACGACAAATGTAACAATACGTAAAAAAGTATAACAAAATGTAAAAAATTGTCTGTAAGCGTAATATTATATAAGAAAATGGCGACTTTTTTATTTTCTTACTTCTGCTTACATCCTTTTACTTTTTCTCGCAATTTCTTATGCATTGTTACATTTTATTATAAAATCAATAATTAAAAAAATATATTGACTATATTAGGCGGTAAAATAACATATGTAAGAAAATGTAAAAAACCGCTGCCAATTCATTGGCACGTAGCTTCCTCCAACTAAATTTATAAGTCCAATAAATAAAATATTGTTTTAATATATCTATATATCTGCTTGCTAATGTATGAGGCGATTTTTGATACACAATTTAATAAAAGTTTTGGATAGTTCATTGTCCAAAAGTTTGCAGACCCCTCTGTTTTCTTATTATAGAATACGAACACTGTCGTCAATTTTTTTTCACAGAAATTCACGCATGTTTACATGTGTTCCTAACCAACCTAACCATCAAAACAGCAGGTTATTCATTAGATAGGTTGCTCGCGCAATTTTCAAGAAAACGATTTTTACATTTTAGCTCTAGTTGAAAACCGCTTGATGGAATCGTTTAAAATTTTAACAGCAGATAGCTTTTTTTATAGTGAATCACCAAATCGTCACTCCCTACGAAGAGTAGGAGATTTAATTTCCAAGCGACGAAGAGTAGTAGATTTCAAATCTCGCCACGAAGAACTGCACATTTCAATAGTTGCCGCGAAGAGTAGGTTACTTCACCTGTTTGCCACGAAGACTAGGAGATTTCATGTTTTTGCCACGAAGACTATTACGTTCCGGAGGCAACATGTTAAGGGCCCTCGGGTGTATAGATATAGCTATACAATAAGCGAGAAAAATAGAAGTACCTTAAAGAGTGCATCCCTTATAGTGTTGTGTATAGCCCCCGTGCTTCAATCGCTCGTTGTATTACGTGCGATTTTGTTTTTTTTTCTCTCTTTTTTTTAGAAAATATAACGCGCGGCGTTTGGGTGCAAGTGACAGTTCGGAAATGGATTTTCGGGCTCTTCAAAATAGAGAGATGTCCCGCGAGAGCTTAGTGGAAATAACATTAAGGATGAAAGTTTATTGGCAGAGCCACCGCAGAGAGGAGACACAGATTTCTGGAGGTTGGCCACACGCAAAATCATGGCGATTCAATGCACTCTTGCATAGAACGGCATAGAACCAAGAAAGACGTTTTCTCGCAAGGAGAATGGTGCCGATTGATTCAAGAATCAAAAACAAAAAACCCCTATATTGTGACAGAAATAACTCAAGAGAAAATTTTTAATTTCGACGAATTTTCGAAATTTTTTCGGTGGAAAAAAATAAAAATTTCCTCTGTGAGAGAAACTTGTGTACAAAATGTCGAAGCTGACTGCGTAAACATGAGCGTAAAATACGATTTCACGCAAAATGAAGAGAAGCTTCAGTTAATAAAAAAAACTTTTGGGTGGACGGCCATAAAGCGATATAAATGCCTAAGGCTTATAAAGGAAAAATTCCTTTAAGTGAAAAGAAAGCCGATGACCTTCAGGCAATGATGACAAGAAGGATGATACCTTCTCAATTCCATAATTTTTATAATGAAATTCTATAAAAATAAAGCTATTATTATTATTAATTTATTTTTTATTATTCATTTTAACCCTTCTTAGACTTTTTAGATTTTTGTTCTGACCAGCTTTTTATACGCGGATATTATTGTATGCACTTGTGCATTGTATGCACACACAAAAAATATGAAATAGCTTAGTTTTTGCGGCGAAATGTGAAATGGCTTAGTTTTCGTGGCGAAAACGTGAAATCTCCTAGTCTTCGTGGCAAAAACGTGAATCTCCTAGTATTCGTGGCAAAGGCGTCAAATCTATTAGTTTTCGTGGCTGCGAATGAAATCTACTAGTTTTCGTGGGGAATTTGGGATCTCCTACTCTTCGTAGGGAGCGACGAAATAAAATTGACTACATTGTTTTAGAGATATAAGAAATCAAAAAATTTTCAAAAAAAATTGAAACCTTGATATCTTACGAACCATAGGGATTTGAAAGCTGTGCAATAAACTTAGCCAAAACACATAAAATATCTACTTTTTCCCGAAATCTCAAGTGCAATAAGGCCTTTTTGCGTCCGTAATCGAGACACAAAAAAAAAACAATTTTTTTCAGTTTTCGATTTATTACTGAAATAATAAGTAGTCAAATTACTTGAAATTTTAATGGGGTATTGTTTGTGTGACACACGTGACCCATTGACATGATTTTTTTGGCGAGGTTATGACGTTTAGTTTCAGATATATGAATTTTTTTTTTAAAATCGCCTTTTTCATTTTATCTGCCGAACAAAGCGGTCAATCCCAAGCACCAAACGAGGAAAATTAGGTAATTTTATTCTCTTTCAAATGCATTATAGCTGAATTGTTTGTGACAATGGGATGATTGAAAAAAACGCAAAATAGTATTCTTTAAACATCAAAAAATGGCCATAAACAAATTTAGTTAAGAAATTAAAAAATAACTGTTTTTCCCGAATTCAGAATCCAAAAATATATATGCATGTCAAATTTTATTGATATTGACAAAGTAGTTCCAGAAATATTACGGTATACATACACACACACATCCACACACATTCACACACACATCCATACGGACATTTTCCAGAAACACTTGATTTTAACTTCTAAAACACTAAAAAGTATTTTCTAGAAGCTTTGAAGAAACTCAAAATTTTACTATTGCAAAGCTTCCTCTAGGAGGAAGCATACAAGTTAACAGATCTGAAAATGTCAGAAAGTGTACAAAAACGTATGAGAAAAAAGGTTCAAAATCGAACAAAAAGGTACAGTTTCTTACATTTTCTTACAATTTTTTACGTTTTATTACAATTTATTACAGTTTATTACATTTTTTCCACTAGGGATATTAATAAATTATTTGAGCCGGCATTATTGATGATTTATTATATTTTTGTACGAGTTTTAAAATTGGACAGTCGTTGCCCAATGGATAGTATAAAAGCTGACGAAATGACGCGTCTTTTGGCCAATGGCTGCTGAAACTGTTGGCCAAACTTAATAAAATTGATCCGCTGTTGGCGAACGTTTCTACCAGGGTTCGTTATAAATCAATTCGTAATTTTCTCCTTTTATTTCAAATTTTTATTTTTCAAAAATTTCTACCCTTACCAGTTACACGAGGAAATTGAGCTCGCAAAGTGCTCTGAATTTTACAATACTATATATACGAAGAAAAAATATCAGAGTTTTTTCTATACTGGTGCATTCTAGCGAACTTCTAGCGAAACACAACGCGCAATTATTTTGATGGAAAACAGTATTTTATAATAAGTCATTTCTACAGGCATGATTTTTAAAATTCGAGCATCAGCATTAAATCCGTTAACCAGGCAATAACGTATGCGAGCAGCGGCGAATAAGTGACGGGCTTCGCGAACAAAATAAGTGTATTTCGCGTTCGACGGCATTCCACGAGTCGCAGCTCTCTCGGAGTACACGAAAATACATACACGACACACACACATGTACACACATATGTACAGACGAAAGAGACATTAAGACTCAATCTCTTTCCGATGGTTCTCTCGTTCTGTTTTGCCGAATGAGGCGCTCTTCGTTAGTATCGGCACGCTGCCGCGACTATTCCTGCATCAATAACGCTTCGGGCTGTCGGATCCAATGGCAAAAGCCAGCTAACGCTCTGGTTATATCATCGTTATTGTTACAATAACATTTCACAGACTGCATGCAACGGATTCTTGCACGCGTGAATTCCGCCCTTATATGTGCAAATCCAGAAAAAATCGGACACTTCAGGGGGTCTGAGTGAACAAATTTGAAATTCGAGAGCACACCTACCTGACCAACTTTTTTGGGTTCCTAAGGCCACCCAGAACCCGAAAAACCGCAGGTTCCCAAGATTAAAAAATACCTATTTTTATGCCGGGCAGTTCAAATTCTCTTATGGGAATTTAACACGGAGAAATTTAACGAAACGCAGAAAATTGCCACTTTTTGTCTGGGGGCGTAATCCAAAAATGTGTTTTAATAGAATCAAAGTATTAAAAAAAAGAATTATTTTGAGTGCTGGTGGGTTAAAAATTATTGCCTAGGTCAAAAGTTGTCTAGGCTTGAAAATGGCAAAAAATCACCAATTTTTCGATGTTCCTTAAGTGTCCGGTTTTTTCTGGATTTGCACATATGTAGATATTTATATACTCCCCCAGAAGCTCTCGCGTTAAAATAATTCCAACTTCCGTGCCAGGCAGCAAAGTAGATCGATTAATTTTATCGACTGCGAAACATTTCTATCAATCTCATCGAACATTAAACTTATAGAGCCTCGCGGAATTGCGAAACCCTGCAGCAGTCGGTATGCGGAGCCGAGCATCCAGGTGGCGCACTGCCGATTTATGCACAATACACATCCCATACATTGTATACTGCACATCATTGTAAGCGCGTATCTACAGGCACGCTATACCAGTTGGCCGACAGGGTTGATGAGCTCGCACGTGAGTGCGGAGGACGCGCCGAAAATGAAGTTACGGTTGGAAGTCGCGTGCTCGGCATAAGCGCAATGGATTGCAAGCTCTTAATGGCTCCTGCATGATAATTTCCTATCTCGAGCGCGTAAATTGAACGTTTCAATAAGAAGATGCTTGATTGACGCGTGTAGTGCATACACTCGACTGCATTATAATTTTCGCAGCAGCGGATGATATAAGATTCCCGCAAATTAGTTCCGCAGCAGCCTTGCGGTAGCACTTGAGCTTCGAACAAACGATACTCTAATTCCTGATAGGTGTGCCCGAAGGGCCAACGCCGTTCCGGAGCGATAAAGCATGCTCGCCGAGGGTGAATCGCGTTGCGCAGCTTGTGGCGTGATGCGCTTGCCCGCGCTGCTCGTATAAGAGAGAGATAGATCGATCGCGAGAGAGAGAGAGAGAGAGAGAGAGAGAGAGAGAGAGAGAGAGAGAATGGTAGAGAATGGCAGACTTATACCAGAGCGGGATGAAAAGGGAAAAGAAGACGAAGGCTCAGCCGTTTTTCTGTCAATCTGCTCGTGATCCCTATAATTTCCTGTGTAGAAAACTCGCGCGCCGCGGCCTTAATGCTCCATTGTCTTAGTTGGAGAGGCGAGAGCCTCTGCGCGCACCGGCGCTCGATTCCGCACTGCTCTCGGCGGCTAATGTAGCTACACAAGACTCAACGACCAGCTCAACTTTTTACTCGGGTGGCTGCTCCAGTTACGACTTTACCTCGTGTGCTTTCGTGTACTAACTTGTCGACAGCCTGAGGCTCTCACCTTTGGGAAATCGAACTGCGCTAACTAATAGCGCCTAGTCGAAAAATCTTGTTGGCAAACCTCACTGCCAAGTATACCCGGTTTGGAGAAAAAATCAGTTGAAAATTAAGTTAGCTACTTTTAATAAATATTAATGTAGGTGTTATCATTGTGTCATGCGATTCAGACAATACCGGTGAAGGGTCGGGCTGGGGGCTACTTTTCAAATATGAAACTAAAATCTAATACTTATATATCACGTGATTTTAATAATGTTTATTGGTATTCAGATGCAGCTAGTCATAAAATTGTGCGTAATACGAGCTTATAAATTTTCCTCAACAATATAAATAATAATTAAATAAATAAATGCCGAAGAGGGGCTCAGCGCTCAGGCAATTTTCAGTTCTCTTCTCAGAAAGTAGCGAGACAATGATCTTGTTTAGAATATTCAAAGGGTTATTGAGAAAAAAGCACAGCTCCCAAGGAGCTCGCAACTTCAGTGCGCAGTTACGGTAAAATAGACAGCAGAATTATATTTAACGCGGCTGGCAACGTTTGCTTTTACCTTCAATCTTCGTAAATAAGAATGATGCGCGAGCGTCCGCACTGCTGCTCGCCGTGAGGGAGAGACGGATGCTTGTTGCGCCATAAACTAACAGAAGCAGAAGCAGAAGAGCGTTTGAAAAGCTCTAAAATGTAATGGCAGCGCGCGATCGCCTGTACCGAAGCGAAAATTTCCGTGCGCTCTCTCTCTCTCTCTCCCCGTTCTCTTAGCCAAAGTTTTCAACGGTGGGAAAGACTTGGAAATCAGCTTCGAGCACGGAAAGTAGTTCACGCAAGCTGAGGCACACGAGCGCTCAATGCTAGCTGGCTCGTTATATCACTCATCGTTTTGCAGTCCGTGAGGGTTCCGTCGTCGGAAGAAGAGCAGCACGCGGCAGCAGCAGGCAGCTAATGTAACGACCAAGACGGGAATGCGCGCCTCGGTTGGAAGTCGAAATTCCCGAGCTGCAGCCGTCACGGAATAAGGGGGCGAGAAATAATAGAGCTCTCCGCTCTCCGCGCACACCTTAGCGCGGGGCACTAGCGTTTCCCTGACGTTTGACCGCGCGGCGCTCGCACTTCTTCTGTCTTGGGCAGCTGATGCCGCGTCAGGCCCGTGAGAGAAAGAGAGACTGAGCAGCCGTTGGCGATGACGTCTTCCGCGAAGAAGCGCTGCTTTTACGATATGCCGCAATTCGAGAACTCGGCAAATCGGAGCCATCTCGACTCATCGCAATCGCTGTTTTCTTTGTCAAGGCTCGTATAACCCACTATAGATGCGTTTTTTTGCCCGCAGCTTTTCGTCGCGGTTGGATGTTTTCTCAGCTCTCCTCTGCTGCGCTTCGCGGGAACGGCTCGCTCCACTGCTATACACAGTACAGTGTGCTTTCATTCGTCCGCGCACTTACCAAGTCGTTTTCCTGCATATTTTCATGTCGATTATTATTGCCGTCATCGATCGTAGGAAATAAATAACAGAATTTAACGGGTGCCGATTAATAGCAATTCTGAACTGGTTCCAATTTTAATGCAAACTACACTCATATGTCAGAATTGTGTGTATGCATTGAAAGAAGATCCAGTATAATATCAAATGAAAATCACGCGGGATTCTGGCGTTTGTTGTACAAGCAACTTAAAAAATGCATGTATAACGATAAAAAAATCAACTTTTCGTTTTCTGATAAGTTTGTAATGAATTTAGACTGATTAATCAGATTTGTAGAGAAAAATTAAGTGCCGTGTAAAAAATCAGGCATTGAATTCTTTAATCTTCCGTGCGTATCTCGCATTCTACAGAGCAAGTCAATAAAAATTGGTGTATTTGAACAGGACTGAACGGAGAGGTTTGTGAGAAGGAGCGCGACAATGACGTCACACCTAGGGCTTGTAAGTGTAGCCGCACGCACGCACTTTGAAAGAGAGAGAGAGAGAGAGAGAGAGAGAGAGAGAGAGAGAGAGAAAGAGAGAGAGAGAGAGAGAGAGCACGGGTGAAGGCGAAGGAGCATTGTGTGATGTGCACCGATCGGTCACACGATACTCAGCCGGTCAAGGACAAACCCGCGAATCGTCGAGTTCCCAAGACGCCGCGCTGGCTCCTGCACACACACGCTTCTTTATTTGCCGCGTTTACACCACACTCGTTGTTGCAGACTGCGTCTCGATGCGACTGGGATGTGTGAAATGTCCAAACTGCGCTATGTCCCGTTTTCTTGTCGTTTATCGCCGCAACGCAACAAATCGCGATCATAATTAAATACTTCAGAATAATCGTATACCCGATTCGCAAACCATGAGAACAGAGACGGAAGCAGTGGTGGCACAGCGGCTCGTAATTATACTTAGCTCTGTATGTATAATAATAAAATACGAACGTGTTGAGAGCTAAAGTTGAAAAAAGCGTCCGACGATTCTTTGCAAGTTCATAATATAAAGGCCACCGGAAAACATTTGCGCGCGGCTGCTGTCGTCGCAAGGGTTCGGCTCGTATTAAGTAAATGAGACAGACGCTCGAAATGGGTGAAAAGCGAGGGTAAGAGAGAGAGAGAGAGAGAGAGAGAGTTACGCTCTCTCCGTCTCTCTTGCTCTTGTTACACGCGCGCGCGCGCGCACGCATATCTATAATATAATACATTACGCGCTGTTGCCGGCGCCGTCGCGTGTTAAAGAGGGGAAAGCTGGTGCAGGAGGGAAGCAAACGGACGCAACTGTTTGTCCCTTGGTAAATAACGGTGGAAGGCGAGTGAAGAGCCGTTGAGCTACAGGTGCATCGCCTTGCAGTCAGCTTAGTGGGTCGTTACACCTGTTCTCGCAACGTTCCCCGGGTGCTAGACACCGACACCCTACGTATACGTCAGCATATGTATATGTATATATAGTGCGGCTTGACCTCTTGCTTCCTGTAATTTAGTGTTCCTGTAAATCAATGTGAAGTGCGTGCCGTACTGGCGCGTCGCTATCGCGTGCTTCTCATCGACAGCCACGGCGCATACGCTTCTGCTTTTGACCTTCCACCAATTTTTTCACTTCTCCGGTTTTCTTTCGTCCTCTATTATTAGGTTGTTTTCACAACTTCCAACTCAACACGATAATTCAATCACCCAGAGGCAAACGGCTATTGCAAATAGTATCGATCTTGGTGCATATATATTTATTCTAGTATATATATACAATATACATAGTCACTTGAAAATAATTATACGTTCCATTAGCATAATTTCGCCGTTGACGTAACAGCAGCGCCTCGGCAGAACGAACTTCTGTTCGTCGCTCGAAAGTACGTGCACGTGTGTTATGTATGTATACGTATCTACACTATACAAGCGTGGGTTACCTATATATATGAACGCGAGTCTGTTGTTATGCCGTCGTACAACGTCGCGCGATCACTAAAATGCTCCTTTCGATTTTTCTTTCGCTTTTCCGCGTATACTACCAACCTACTCGTGGCTAAAAAGATATTGCTATTGCTGAAGAATCGCATCGTCTTATTATTACTTATAACTATGTACAAACACACACACACGCGCCCGCATACACACACACACACATATATATATATATATATATATATATTGTGACCTAAAAGGGAAGCATTGAATGCTAGCGAAAAAGCGATATTCTAGCCTCTGGCAATGGCTGCTACTCTGTTTGCAAGTTTTCTTGCGTTACGTTGACGATGGAGGTTCACTTACCCGATGACTGCAACGTCCCCCTTATTGCCATACCTGTGTATCTCGGTTTACTCTACAACTGGGCTTTTGCCTGGGAAAAGTTGCGAAATCGATGTGGCGCGATAATGCTCAGATCATCATTGTGATTATTATTGCTTGTTTTTTCACGTTCGCGCAGCGCTCCTGTTCGATGATTTGGACAAAATCAGTATCCTAGCGCGTCAAAATCGTATACAGAGTTTATTCGGCAAACAGTTTGATTTTATTATATTATACGAATGGGCAAAGCAGGTGATTCCCACACGAGCGGAGTTTGTCAACGACAAAAGAGCGAGGGTGCATACACCTGCACAGCGCGGGAGTATCGTATAATTTTGTTCCTATATTTAGTATACAACTGAGTACGATAAGGCCACTTTGGAGTGAATATATATATATATATATATATGCATTTGGTAATAAGATGGAACGAGCTTAGGATAATCAGAGAATCAGGAATGAAAACGACCATTTTTGCTTCCGTCTTTACACTTCTTTTCTCACATACGCGTACACTGTAGTGGGCGACTCGAAAAATTCTATTCTCGGAACAACGCATAATGTGCTGTTCTTTCTTCCAGCGGCGTCATAAATCAATTATTTCTTCCTCAAGGAAGAAAACACGCTCAAAGCGAGTAATTTATAATTTTTTTTTCTCGATTTTAGGCATGGAAAAAGGATTATTTCACGCGCGCGTGTTAAGAACAATCATGTTTTGTTTTAATGTTTAACGAGCTCTTATTTCAATGCGTTCTTTTACTTTCTCGGCTGCTTTTTTTAGCCTAATTATTGTGATTGTTATTTTTTTTTTGTTTTTCTTATCAATGATAAAGTGTGATCATGCCAATCAGCGTGTTAGAAAAAACCATTCATTGGTTGACATATGATTTCGCAATGTAAATAAATTCAAGTTTCCGTTAATTGTATGTAAATGGCCGTTCGGAAGAGCAAGTGTACCGGCGGCAGACGAGAGCAGACCGGAAATCGTAGTTCGCGCTCTGGGTTAGTGCGTTCATCTGATGCAGCATGGCTGCGGCAGATATCGCGTACAGATATAGCAGGGAAACGCAAATACTTGAGCATAGCGTGAATCGCTCGGCAAACCGAACCACTTTCAAGGAGCTGCGCGAGCGAAAAACAATGGAGTCCGCGGGAGAAAAGACAAGGACGATCCCACGTCGTCATGCCACGCGATCCACGTAACATATTGTGCAGATACTAGTTGGTACATGCCCGCGCCCTCAACTCCCTTTTTAAGCACCTTCAGGTCAATTGTGTACAAGTATACACGCAATCTCCTCTTCATCGTATGATCCTTCTTTCTTTCACTCCGTCTTTTCTCTTAGCTTATACTTTTTTCATAATATTTGTTGTAATGATGACTGATGTGGCTCGCACATATTGTTTGCTCATAATTGCTGTTACGAGCTTCTTGTTACTCGAATCTGAAGTTCTAGCGTTTACAATAATTTCGGCACACGTGCTCACTTATGCATATCCGTACTTTGCGTTATTGATCATTATAAAACAACGAAAATCAGTTGATGGCTAGTGAAATTCGATTTTTGTCAAGTTTTTAACCAAAAGCACTGCCTATAAGGACTGCCGATCGAATTTTCAGGAACAAACATATGTGATTCGAAGATAATGCAAAATTTCCAGCATAAATATACTGTAAACGAAAATAAGTTTCTCGGCTTAATTGTGGGAAAAATCTTCATATTTTCGTCTTTATTTAACATTCAGGAAAACCGAGAGTGAAGCAAATCGCAATAAGCCGTCGGGGCGCGGACTTCCCTGACTTGTACACGGCGGTAGGTTTTCGCCGTGTACTTACGGAAATTGCTACGCCACCGCCCGCCCGAGTAAGTGGGCACAAGTGACTGGCTCAGGGACTATGATTCGTATAGTACTACGACGGGAACACAGAAGAGGATCCTCGCAACGATTACACGAGCGCGACGGTGAGCGACAGTAAATTTTTCTGAGAAGGAAGCGCTGAGGGCCACGCTGCGCAAACTTCTCGATTCGATTTTATATATACAGATACTTACTCCTATTTATACTCTCGTTTCTCGTGGGCCTTACGTTCTGTCATCGAGTGATCATCACGAATTGCATTTATGATATAATACTCAGATTTGCATTTTTTATAAACATTTTTTTATCTCAAAAAGTAATACTAGATGTATGGTCTAAAAGATCAAGACTAGTTTTATACTTATTGTACTCAGCTACATTGAGAAAAATAATACAATAAAAATTAAAATAACTTGAGTAAAAATTGCTATAATCTTGATTAATAGCGGGGCATACTTGCACTGTTATAAAAATTACTATATTATATATAGTATATAGTAATGTTTATACTGAGATGAATTTTTTAAAAATTTTATTTTTTTCTTGGTTTATCCATTTTACACGCTTATCGGATATTATTATTTCATTATTATTGTTATTTTATTTAATATTATATAGTGAAAGAAAGAAATGAAAGTTAGAAATTCTTTTGCAATGACGGGAATCGAACCTGGACTTCTGGCATGGGAGTCGAGCGCGCTGACCACTTACCTAAACAGAACTGTTATGTACCGAATTTCAGATCTGATATATTAATCACCTTTACTTGTAAGTTAACGTTAATAATAATTTAACGGAAATCAATAAATAATACCAGCGAATAATATATTATGACTTGATAATATCAGAGAAACGAAAAATAATAGATTTTGAACTCTAATTACTGCATAAACTAACTTTCATAAAGACACATAATCTTAAATTCTGACACTCGGAAGAATTCTTAAAATGATTTTTACTCTATAATGTAGCAATTTTTAATACACCTTTAATAATTTTTATGACCGAGGATGTTAAAAAAAAATAAACTTATGATAAAATATCTCATAGAGCGAGTATGTCCCGTCATTACTCAAGATTATAGAAATTTTTATTCAAGTTATTTTAATCTTTATTGTATCGTTTTTCTCAGTGTACATGCAATGTAAAAAATATCATTAATTTTATATATATATATATATATATATATATATATATATATATATAAGCATTGCGTGCGCGCGTGTGTGTGTGCGTGTGCCAAATACGGGGTACGATATGTTTCGCGATGGTCAAAATTCATAATTTTGATTTTTTTAATGTTACAATGCGTGCAAATCCACGACCTAGTGAAAGCAACTCGGGTGCTGAAAGTTGCACCAAACCATTTAACGCATGAAAATGACAAAAGTTTTCTAGGCTTGAAAATACCAAAAAACCACGAATATACTATGATTTTTTACGATTTTTCTCTTTTCTAAAAAATTATTATAACTTTTGATCCGAGCGGTCAATTTTAACCATCCGCGGGGGCTCAGATTATAGCTCTTTTCTCTTCTAGTTTTGATTTAAAAATTTGGATTGACATATAATTACTCTGCAGTTATTTGATTGTTTAAGTGCTGATTTTCAAACATATAAAATACTAAAAATAAACAACAAAAGGCATCCACATCTCCCTATGGTGATTGTAAACTTTGTATAATAAGGAATGCTCCTTACGTGGATGTAGGGTAGGATAGGATATAGGATTTAGTCTGAGGCACATATCGCTGGTCCGTCCGAGTCCGTCTTTCATTCAATTACATAACCTAGAACGATGATGAAAATGCGGCAATCTCGTTCGAAAAGCTAGCGATGTGGCTTGTGCGTGTACAAAAAAGATAAACGAAGTAAGCGTTACAGTGCACGCGTGAGAGAGCGAGAGAGCGAGAGAGAGAGAGAGAGAGAGAGAGAGAGAGAGAGAGAGAGAGAGAGAGAGAGAGAGAGAGAGAGAGAGAGAGAGAGAGAGAGAGAGAGAGAGAGTGAGAGAGAGAGGACGACGACGACGACGACGACGATGACGATGACGACGATGACGACGACGACGATGACGACGACGACGATGACGACGACGACGATGACGACGACGACGACGACGACGACGACGACGACGACGACGACGACGACGATGACGACGACGACGACGACGACTACTTGTATATACACACAGAAGATCAGCAAAGGCAAGCGCAAGGAATCTGAAGGCTAGGCCGGCGTAGAGAGGAAATTGAAATTGCATACCGCGCTGCGGACCGAGAGGAGGGACGAGTAACCGCGCACGGCTGATCTGCATGAAGGACCGGGTACCATCAGCTAGAGATAGAGCCTAAATATACCTATATAGAGCGGTACATGCACGTGTAGAAGAACGACTGCAGTACAAGCGTGAGCGAGCGCTTGCTAGCTGGACTCAATAAACAACGCCCATTTTGAAAGGTCCAGTAACCGGTGTCGCGAGCGCAAACTCACCGCTCGCGCGAGGTGCGCGAACCGTTAGACTCGCCTCAGAGCTCTCTTGCTCTTATTGCTCTTACATTTAAATTTCAATCGAATTGCCCATGAGCTGGCGAGATGCCGCTGTTCTTGTTAGTGTCTATCTGCTGGACCTTAACTTGCCTGTCCGCCTTAACTTTTAAATGCGTAAATTATTACGACCGATTTCTCATTACCTTTACAGTAGTATGTGCTAATACATTCACTTTGCATTTAAAATAACAATGCTCATTTGACACCTCTACTAAAAGTCAGGAAAAACTCGAAACTTGTCAGGATATTGGCATCGTATTTAGTAAAATCTATTTTATTATATTTGATCGACTCCAATTGTCAGATGGCCCGTAAATTAATTCGCAAAATAATTTCAACCAGCTATACTCACTTTTGACCAAGTCGCTTGGAGAAATATGCACCAGCTACAATATTTTTAATGTCTATCTAAATAGATTGGTTGAGAAATTTGAATAATTACGTAACGATATGCATACGTAGGATTAATTTAGAGTAAATAAATCAAATAACAAAAATATACGTTTCATTACCCAAGTGATTTCTTAAGGAAGTTAGGCTTTGACATTATAACAAGTCGAGTTTGTTGAAGAACAAGCTCCTTGGTTATTAAAATACTTTTTTTAAATTTCAACTAGTATTTTAATAAAAGATTGTAACGTAAGGACATTGCTTGATTATGCAATCGGAACTGGTATCATTAGGTTACAGGTACCGTAGTTAGCACCCTTTGCAAATTATTATTGGCAACTTGCAATTCAACTTTCTCTTCAACATACGCCCAACACTAATCCTGATAAGAAGCGATCAGACATTATAGTATTTTGCTATTATAAATTGTGTCTCTGAGTTGCACACATGACTTTTAGAATGCATAAAACGCTGTTTCATGACCAAATTTGATGTAACATATTGCACACTTCTGGTTGGTCTGTCACACTGCATGACTTTATTAGAATTTAAAAAACTAAAAGAAACTACCGTTAGTCAACAGTGCGATCAACATGTCAATTAATAATCTACAATAACTCAAGAATAGCCAGGTATTAAATTACGGTATTTGCAATATTTTACTACAAGCTTTTGTGGTAATAACTGATTAAAAATATGGATATTCTATATTTTTCTTAATAATTTACAAATCAAACTCGCATTGAGAGTCAAGTTGCAGTTTGCAAAAGTTTTGATAAGTGTTTTGGAGAACTTAAAAATCAAAAAGTCAACTTTGTCGCTCCTAATGAGACAACTATAAAATGTTTGAAAAAACCTATTTCAAACTGTTTGTTTTAGCATACCAGAGTAGAATGAATTTCTCGATGTCCTCCCCTGTGAAAATATTGACGTGATTTTGTAATGTATTAAAATTACTTATTTCTTCATATAATTTTGATGTGATTTGTGACGTCAGTTTGTTATGTATTGATTTCGAACGTTTCATCGCGTAATTTTATGACTTATTAAAAAAAATTGAAATACTTTAACTTGATGAAGCTTTTTTATTATTTATCTATACGGATGGTAGTGCGGAAAATGGGTGCTAATGTGTGATGAAAATTATTTTTTTTATATTCTTTAATTTAGTAAAAGTATTAAAAATGATTAACTTTTGAGGTATATGAGCCCCCATTTTCCGCACCACCATCCACATAGTAGCACCTATATGGCCACTCATTTTAACAAGTTTAAAGTATTTAAGAGTATTCGCAGTAATAAGTATTTAGAACTAAATATTTATGTAATTAAGTAACATACTAAAAAAACGTAAAAATGTTTAATATTGCTGAAATATTTCAATTTTTCTACAAAGTCATAAAATTACGTGATGAAACATTCGAAATCAATACATAACAAACTGACGTCGCAAATCACATATCAAAATTACATGAAGAAATACATCATTTTAATATATCACAAAATCACGTCAATATTTCCACAAGGACTGATAAACTTGAGGTATTACACCTATACAATCTATTAATTCAAAAGGACCTTGATGAATTTAATTTATCTAGAAGTTTTCAAAACCACAATTGATTATGTCTTAAATCTCAAAATAGCCTGTTCAAATGAATGGAAGTTGGATCTAGTATCTACGTAATTCTAGAGTGAAAAATCTTAAGGTTTGAGCACTTTTTATGTTTAAGCAGTCTTTTTAGAACCAAGATTGTTTGCTTTGAATTATTAGCTTGGAGAGACAAAGGCGATTTAAGATGTTATAGAACTTTTTCACGACAATATAATTGAACAAAATTTTATGCAAATTAATCATAACGAAAAAAGTCTATACTTAAATTCTTCTGCAAAAGTCAGTTAACCGAAAAAACCTTGATGTTTAAAAAAATTGCGTATTAATGCTTTGACCAAGTCAGAGAAAGGGGGAAGGGGTGGGCAAAACCGCAGGATATGTAGATCAATATATCAGTATTAAGAGTTATCAAAATAAAAAAAGTTAATAAAATCATAAATTGGCTGTTTAAAATAAAACATGCATAAGTTTTAAGAAATTTTAACATTTGGTATTTATGTTTACTCTTTTATTAGTAGAACTTGTGAACTCGTTATCAGACGTTGCCAAAGATATTTGCTTATTATCTATATAATTATCACATCGAAATCGTATAATCATTTTTTGCACTTTTCAATTTCTCTCTCTATCTCTCTCCCTTTCTCTCTCTCTCTCTCTCTCTCTCTCTCTCTCTCTCTCTCTCTCTCTCTCTCTCTCTCTCTCTCTCTCTCTCTCTCTCTCTCTCTTTAGATTTGAGCTATAAATCTGTATTCGCAGACACCAAGCATCCATCTATAACCAGCTATTTTACTAATTTCTCGTAATTTGATTCGCGTTCGTACCATAAAATAGTATCTACTGATGACAGCGACGAATAGTGACACTGGCCTTTCGCAGAGTATTTACTGAACCGCTACCGAGCAGAGCAAGAGCGCAAAATAGTCGCAGAAATCAAGAATAACGACCGTTACCCTTCGCTTGGTTATCCATATGCATGGATCAATTTTTTTCCAAAACACGCGCGATTCACTTTAATCCCGTGTTTATTTAACAGACAAGCGCAAATGAATGTTTTCGTTGTGTTGCTTGCGAATTAAATGCTCCAGTTTCACAGTGGCTTTATAATACGAATATCTCCAAAAAGCTACTTTGTGTGTTTACATCGCAGATAAACACACTCAAGCACATCGACATGCAATCATGCATAAAACGAGGAATATATTAATATGAATTCTTGTTTATCACACCATTATCCGAAGATTGAGTCAACGTTGGCTCAGCAAATTCCGGCAGAAATTTTTGATCCATAGTCTTTGGTATAGATGCCGAAGGACAGGATGGAGGCACGAAACCTTGTGTTAGTAACCTATTGAAAAATGCACATTTATCGCACAGCACTAATTTTCACCGAATCAGTTATCTATTATGCAGACAGTTACAATCGTTCACTTGGCCACTCGTTCTTTGACTGTCCGGAAATCGCGCGCACGCCTGCGTGGCGTACCCTTTGTACACCTGCACCTTAATAGAGCAGACTCTCGTTTAAAGCGACTGGCAGCATCGATGGCGCAGCCGGGCCCCACAAGTGTCTACTACTACCTTGCGGCCGCGCGCGCACCTCTTGGTGGTGGGGGCATAGACGGACTGCGAGGGGAAGCTTATAAACTTGCCCAGCGTTGCTGTGCTGCTCCTGCCCGCGAGTCCCAATCATGAGAGAGAGAGAGAGAGAGAGAGAGAGAGAGAGAGAGAGAGAGAGAGAGAGAGAGAGAGAGAGAGAGAGACTCAAGATCCGTTACAGTCATAATTACAATAAAATACAATATGCTCCAGAAGAGCTGCAGAGGTAGACTGGCGTTATGGTCCTTGCGAAATTTGACAAAATTTGAAGGTACAGAGTACTTAAAAACTAAGACTTAAAACTAAATATAAAACCTACTAATAAGAGTTGCGCGTGTAGTAAGTTGCGGAAATTCGCTTTGTGCAGCTCACGGATTTCTTTGGGGAGCTCAGAGCTACGCTGCTCTAACACGAAAAGAGTTGGCAAACGTCTCCGTACCGAATTTCAAAATACTAAGATCAAGTGCGCTAGCTCTTTTGAATCCAGGATCCTCGGTATCCCGGAATTAAGGTGACTACGTACGTAAGAAGGAGTATTTGACCTCAGGGCTCAGAGTGGTAGCAGGAAGGTTTAGAGTTAGGAATCTGAGTCTGCACTTGTAAGAAGCAATTTCGTATTTCTTGTACGTGGGCGAGATGTGGTGATGTCGCTTGACACTCAGCGAATCGCAAAAATTAAACCTCAAAATTTTGAAAGCCATACAATTTTATAAACTACGCACAGAACTTAATCTAGATAAACAAAAGATCTATCTTTTGCCAAAATTTCGAGTTAATCAAAGCTTTTCCTCTCCCGTTACCGTACAGCATAGAAAAACAATCATTTAAATAAAAAAAAAGTCTTTGTAGGATGAAAGTATGGGTAAAGATCTTTAATTTTTAAAAAATGCGTTGAAAATGCTTAATTTGATCAAAAGTTACGCACAATTGAAAATATGGAAAAATCACGAAAAAAAGCAGGATTTCTCGGAGTCAAGAAATTTGTACCTTTTTTCGTGATTTTCAATTGTGCGTAACTTTCGACCAAATCAAGCATTTTTAACGCATTTTGTTTTGAATTAAAGCTCTTTTCCCTTACTTTCATCCTACCGATAAACATTTTCAGTTGGTGCCCTCGTGCGATTGGTACATGCCGTTAAACAATGGCTGTTTTTCGATGAATTTGAGGGTCCAGAAAACAGTGTGACAAGGCACTTTTTCGGTGTTGGAACGTTGTTTTGCATTGTTCTAAACATCTACAACTAAAGAACAAGTGTTTTGGGTGCGTGCCCAAACAATCTTTTTTCGCCGTTTTAGAAGTCAAGAAAGTGTATTTTTATCACAGAATTCCCCATATATTTAATTTAAAAAATTGTATGAAAAAATCTTAATATTTTACGAACCATAGGGTTTTGAATGCTGCTCAAAGAACTTATAGCTGAGATAACGAAAGATCTATCTTTTCCTGAAATTTCATGTAAATTAAAGCCTTTTCAATCTCGTAATCGCACAACGTTTTTGATTTTTAGCTTACAAACTATTGATTTAAGTAACTTAATATTTTTGAAACATATAGAAATTATTATCGTTTATTGCCGTAACTTTTTTCAAAACATTTCACCATTTAGTTTTAAAGATAAGAATTTATACAAAAAAATAGTACATTGTACAACAAGTGTTGCGGGGAATCTCCAAGCGAGGATGATGTTTGAGCACGAGTGGTAGTCGAGGGCGCCGTAGGCGAATGCTCAAACATCATCCGAGTCTGGAAAACACATTCGCCCCCGTTGTTCACCATGCTTTTTATAACAAGTGTATAAGGAAACAAAAATTTTTTTGAAAATTATGAAAAATTTTGAAAATTTTGGAAATGGTTTCAAAAGTTTTTAACCATTTAAAGCTTTAGTAAGGAGATAAAAAAAAAAATAAATCAAGAGGAGCAAAAATGGTCGTTTTCGCTCCTCTTGATTTCCGATTCTGAAATTATTGTAGGCTCGTTCTACCTTATAGGGACCGAAAATGGATTAATTTATACATGTCTTATGACCGGGGACTCTTGTTCTACATTTTGCCTGACGCTCGGAAAGCCCTATTTTCGGTCCACTAGGCGCCGAAAATGGTCTTTTTTATACACGTGTTATAAAAAAACTTTTTTTATCAACGATTGAACGAAACGGTCAATCTGTAAAATCTAGTAGATTTTGTACTCGTTTAGAAGCATTATGCAACTTATAGCATTAAAAACAATGCAACATAATATATTGAATACTAAGGACGTAAAGTGGGCTTTTTTGACCGAGGGGAAATTTGCGGTACGATCGAGGCGGGCTAGCACGAGTCGAAGGCGAGTGCATTTGCGAACCGAAGGCGAGTACTACTGCAACCACACGAGGTCAAAAAGCCCGCCTTAGCCCTTGGTGCACACAATAATATTTTTATAACACGTGCATAAAAAAGACCATTATCGGCGCCTATAAAGTGGACCGAAAATAGGGTTTTCCGAGCGTCAGACAAAATGTAAAGCAAGAGTAGTCCCTGGTCATAATACATGTATAAATTAATCGATTTTCGCTCCCTATAAGGTAGAACGAGCCTAAAATAATTTGAGAATCGGAAATCGAGAGGAGCGAAAAAGGTCGTTTAAACTACCATTATCGCTCCTCTGGATCTATTTTTTTCCTTCAAAATTGTTAAAAACTTTTGAAACAATTTCCAAAATTTTCCATAATTTTCCAAACCTTTCGGAAATTTTCAAAATTTTGATTTATATATATGTAGTGGACGACTCGAAAAACTCTATTTTCGATCTATTTCATAGGCGAAAAAATGGTCTTCCTTATACGCTTGTTATAAAAAGCACGGTGAACAACGAGGGGCGAATGTGCTTTTTTATAACACGTGCATAAAAAAGACCATTTTCGGTGCCTATAAATTTTGATTTACTAAATTTTAAAAGCTTTACTAAAAATATATTTAAATAAAAAAAAAAAAAATATATATATATATATATATATATATATATATATATACACACACATATGTGAATCTATACACGCCCACCGTAGTGGACGACTCGAAAAACTCCATTCTCGATCCACTTCATAGGTGACCCAAATGGTCTTCCTTATACACTTGTTATAAAAAGCTCGGTGAACAACGAGGGGCGAATGTGCTTTTCCAGACTCGGATGATGCTTGAACACTCGTGTCCGTCTCGGGCGCCGTAGGCGCCCGAGACTACCACTTGTGCTCAAACATTATCCTCGCTTGGAAAAGCCCATTTTTGCCCCTTGTTGTACAATGTACTATTCCAGACTCGGATGATATCATATAATCTACTATTGTGCAACTAGGGGGGAAAATGGCTTTTTTCTAGCGAGGGTGATGTTTTGACCACGAGTGGGATTCGAGGGCGCCGTACCTACGAATAGGCCACTTATCATGCATATGAAAGGAATGTGAAATTCAAGGACTTTTCAAAGTAAAACAATGTAGTATATTGAAAACTCTAAAAATTTCAAAAATTTCGAAAATTTTGAAAATTTTGAAGATGTTTATATAGACACAAAAAGTCTTTTCCTCCCAAGGGAGTAATTTTTTCCCACTGCTAAGAAAAACTCGATTTTTCATTCATTTTACATGCATGGAAAGTCGCCTTTTTGGTGCACGTATCATGAAAAATACTTTACCTCCCTAGGTGTGTAATATACTATTTCGCTCCACTTTTTCGTAAAGTAAAATGCCCAGTACCCTGGTAGAAACGTTAACGGTTAATAAGCTAAGTTTTGGGCCACTTAGCTAAGTTGTGATTAACAATTTAAATAAATAATAGTTTAAACATTATAAATGCATAGATATACACATTAACTCAAGATAAAACAGAATATTTGCTTGAAATTTGTTAAATGACTGTTATAATCCAGAAATTATAGAAAAATATCTTGCAATCGTGAAAAATCCAAATATTTGTAATAAAACATGCAAATGTTTTAATGCAAGAGAAAAAGGAAAAAACAATTTTTAACTTAAATACTGTGTTGGTATAATAGACACGCATCACTAAAATATTATCAACATTTTGCTTTATTTTTTTACATTCAAATTTGATAATAATGGTCAACTAAACTTAACTTTTTAACGGTTTTCACTCGTTAATTTTCTACTAGGGTACTTGGATAAAAATGAAATTCAGACCTATATTTGGACACTCAAAAATGAATTATAACAATAAATTAAACAATATAGCATCAATAAACAAAATGGATTATTATTTTTAATACTATTTTGAATAACATTGTAACGGGGCTCGATTTCGGGGGAAATTTGGCGATATCCGCAGTCGCCGTTCTCGGTAGGCGCACACCACACACTCACACAAACGCTGCGCCGGTGGTGTTACTGGCTCGCTCGCAGGAGCCGACGTTCTCTCGTTCAGTCGCTGATCGACAGGCCAGATCTTCCGTCCCTATGGAAGCAGAGGTTGGCAGGGACGTCTTCTTCTCGCGATCACACACACTCTCACTCTCCCGCACGCTATCGGTCGGCGCTCGATTTGGTCAGTCTCACTCACGAAAGCTGACGCGTTCGCACCTATGGCCGGAAGCTATCCGTCTGTCCGACGGACCGCTACTTATACGCGAGGCCCCGAATTTTACCTCGCGCTTGCATAACGTCGCGTTTCAACGATACGCGAATCTACCCGATTTCGCACCTCGTTACAACATACTTAAATTTCATATTAATTTTGTACATAATTTAATACAAATAAATAAATTGAAATTTTATCTCACAAAATTGAAATTTGAGAGCACACCAACCAGACCAAGTTTTTTTGGGTTTCTTAGGCCACCCAGAACACGAAAAACCTTGGGTTCCCGCGATTTCGAAATACCTATTTTTTGACGGGCACCCTGGTAGAAAATACGCTATAATTTATGGGCGCGAAACTAACTGTTCGGCATATTTCGTCGCCACCTAGTCGCCATATCGTACCTATAATGAAGCGATAATATTTCGTAGACTCTATTGGGTTAATTTGAACCGTAACTTTCAAATAAACTTATATGCCTTAAGTATGCATCTACTTAGTGCGCTAAATAGTTTTTGGTCTCTAGACGTGAGATTCTCTCGTAGATGATGTCTAGGTGTTCAGGGTCGTCAAGCTCATTTGCTAGACGTCATTCTCTAGCTTTATGAAGATGTAGGAAGGGCGCATCGTTTCAGAAACGGATTCCTAACCTCAAAATCGAAAAAATTTTAGTTAACTACCCGAATGGAAATTCGATGTTCGAGCCCCATATATAAGGTGAAAGTTTCGTCTGTTTTTCACGAAAAGCCCTTCTTTACGAGATATATTCTTTACGAAGACCTAGACATCATCTATTTGCGGTTTGGAATCTTACTTTCTTCGGGCAAAATATTTCTTAGATATTAGGAGTGTTATCATGATATATTGTGTCGCCAGGTAACAGGGTTTACTGGCATATCCATCGAAATATTATCGCCACAGCCCATAAAATTTCGCATTATCGGTATGATGTGTTGATCGTTTCTACCAGGTCAGTTTAAATTCTCTTATGGGAAATTAACATGGGAAAGATTGACGAAAACTAGCTTTTGCTTAACTGTAGGTACTCGATGCCCGGAGGCACAATCCAAAAATGTGTGTTAATACAGGCGTCAAAATAGCAAAAAATCATGAAAACTTGGATTTTTTTTATGAGAATCAGCGATTTTTCCCATTTTTAAAATCCTTACAACTTTTGATCCAGTCAATTTTAACTATCCAGCCCTCAAATTAAAGCTCTTTTCTTCATCTTTCGCTTTCAAAAATCAGGTTAAACATTTTACTGGTTTCATCAGCTAGATATATGACAATGAAAAAGATAAAAAAACAGCCATAATAATTGATCGACATATATATAGCTGATCGTAAATAAAAATGTTAATCAAAATTTTCAAAACGAAAGTAGAAGAAAAGAGCGTTAATTTGAGGGCTGGATAATTAAAATTGACCGCTCGGATCAAAAGTTTTACGGATTTTGAAAATGGGAAAAATCGCTGATTTTCATAAGAAAATCCAGGTTTTCATAATTTTTGGATATTTTCAAGTCTAGACAACTTTTTACCTAGACAATTATTTTTAACTCACCAGCCCCTTAAATTAAAGCTCTCTTCTAATACTTCGATTCTAGTAATACACATTTTTGGATTGCTCCTTCAGACACTGAGTGGGTAAAGTTGAACCATAGCTAATTTTCGTTTATTTTTTCCATGTTAAATTCCCATAAGAGAATTGAAACTGCCCGGCAAAAACATAAGTATCTCAAAATCACTGGAACCCAAGGTTTTTTGTCTTCTGGGTGGAAGGAACCCAAAAAAGTTGGTCTTGTAGGTGTGCCCTCAAATTTCAATTTCGTTCACTCATACACCCAAACTCTGTCGAAAATATCAAGGTTAAACCTTGATTTCAACCTTGATATCAACCTTGATTTCATCTCGATCGAAACAAATATCAAACGTGAATTGCAGGTTCAACAGGATTAATGTTGATAATGCATAAAAGGCATCGATTGTAAAAATTTATAATCTATACGAACAACAATTTAAGAACAAAAATTGAAACTAGCTGATCCAAAATGGCCGACCACTGCATGCGTTTTTGTACTATAATGCTCCAAAAATGTGTTTCTTGTCGTATTTTGTGCCATCGTTAAACCAAAATTTGACAATGAAAATTCAAAAAGGCCGATCCAGAATAGCCGACCACTGCATGCGTTTTTGTACCATATGGCTATGAAAATTTGTTTTTTGTCGTATTTTTATTAATGGGAAAGTACAAGAAATAAACGACAAACCACATCAGTCCCAAGGTTTTTAGGGTCATTGAACACGAATCTGATATCAGATTTGCAAAATTATTTGTTTAAACAATGCTGTTTATGCAAATTATTGTAAAATTGAGAATGTAATAAACACTAGTGTTATTCTAGGAGTTTTAAAGGTAGCTGATCACGAATCTGTTACCAGATTTGTAAAATCATTTGTTTAAATAATTGTTTATTAATAAATTGAGGCAAAATTCACCTTTTTTCATATGATTCATGAAAAAAGTCAAATATATACCATTTTTGAGGTCGCTGAACACGAATCTGATAACAGATATGCAAAATTATTCATTTAAACAATGCTGATTATGAAAATTATTGCAAAATTAAGGATTTAACGAACACTAGTGTTATTTTGGGGGTTTTGAAGGTCGCTGATCACGAATCTGACATCTGATTTGCAAAATCATTTGTTTAAACAATTGTTTTTACATAAATTATGGCGAAATTTACTCTTTTACATACGATTAATTATCAGATAAATTTTTTATTTTCACACTGTATTGGCACATCGGAGAAAGGCGAGGATAAAATGTAAGGCCAAAATTGTTCAACTAACGTTCTTCACACGCCCTTTTTTTAAAAAAACATTTACCAAAAGACTACGTTGGCACATCGAAGGAAGGCGAGCAAAGCGAGGAATAAATCTAAATCTAAAATACTTAAACTAAAGTACCCCACGAGGACCAAGTAAAATAATTTATTCGAACTAAACAACGACACATTGAAGGAAGGCGAGCTGAGCGATAAATAAATCTAAAACCAAAATGCGTAAACCAAACTACCTCACGTTCTCCAAGTTTAATAATTTATTTAAACTACACCTCGCACATCGATGGAAGGCGAAAAAAGCAAGGAGTAAATCTAAACCCAGTTACCCTTTGCTCTCCAAGTTTAATAATTTATTTAAACTATACCTCGGCACATCAAATGTTTTCTTACTTCGATGTACAAAGGTGTAGCTTAAATAAATTATTAAATTCTGAGAGCGTTGGGTAGTTAGGTTAATGCACATTTGTCTTAGATGTATAGACTACAGATACACTGAAACTGCGCTCCTCATGAAACTAGCGAGTCAGGGTTCATACGGCCCGTAAGCGCTGCCAATATACGAGTAAATTATGCTCTTAATATTGTTATCTATGAAAGTCTATCCCCTGGTAGAAATGACCCTAGGAACTGGCCATTTATTAGGTAGTAACTAGGTTAAATCCTAAGAACTGGCCAGTTACTAGCCTGTTCTTAGACTCATACTACTCAGACACTCTACCAGGGTCACGTTCACGTATTATAGCGAGTATAAACTTGAGTAACGGTGGGAAAATAACATTTGTCATTTACACTATTATTCCACTGAAAATTGGGACGCGTGCGGAAATTTTTTTTAATTTTCGCGAAGTATATTTAAATGTTAGATGATATAGTGACAGTGACGCATTGGGTATTTCGCCACCCTTCGATATACGGCATATTTTTGAAATAGAAACTTTCTCACAGAGAACTCGCGAAGCGTAGGGTATCCTATTTCAGTTATTTTTCGCAATCCAAAAATGTGTGTTGTTCGCCTCTCTTTGATTTGCCGGTGTATTTCGTTAAGTAATATATTTTTGCGGCGAGTGGAGTAGGCGGGGGCGGAAACGTTTGTTTTAAGCGACGGCTTGCTCTCGCCCGGCTCTATTTAATGTTCTTTCTATTGAAAAAAAAAAAAAATTTTTTGTATAGAACTCGTAGCTCGAGGTGTAAATGGGTTTTAAATCAAGGTAACGTTCTCGCCTTCGCATGCCATCCTCCGATGTGCTAGAGTATTCTCCCATGAAAATTCGCGGCGCTTGGGGTAGGTGAGTTTAAGAGCTTTTATTTAGAAGCTACCCTTGCTCTCGCTTGCCAACCTTCGATGTCCCGGCGTATTTATTTAATAACTATTCTTACATAAACAATTGCGAGACCCGGGGTAAGTAGGTGTAAGGGCTCTAGTTTTAGATCAGGAAAAGTGGGGTAGTTTGGTTTTGGATTTATTTCACGCTCAGCTTAGTTAAGCTGGTTTAAGTATTTTGGGTTTAAATTTATTGCTCGCTTTGCTTGCCTTTCTCCACAATGCCAACGTAGTCTATTGGTGAACGTTTTTTTTTAAAAAAAGGGCGTGTGGAGAACGTTAGTTGAACAATTTTGGCCTTACATTTTATCCTCGCCTCTCTCCGATGTGCCAATACAGTTTTAAAATAAAAATTTATCAATATGAATTAATTAATATTTTTTGCCACAAAAACGAGATTCCGATATCAGATTCGTACTTGGCAAACGCAAAAACGGTATATATTTGATTCTCCTTGTGAATCGTATGTAAAAAAGTAAATTTCGCCATAATTTACGTAAAAACAATTGTTTTAACAAATAATTTTGCAAAACTGATATCAGATTCGTGATCAGCGACCTTTGAAACCCCCAGAATAACAATAGTGTTCGTCAAATCCTTTATTTTGCAATAATTTTCATAAACAGCATTTATTAAATAAATATTTTCCAAATCTGTTATCAGATTCGTGTTCAGCGACCCCGAAAATAGTATATATTTGACCATTTTCGTGAATCATTTGAAAAAAAGGTGAATTTTGCTATAATTTATTTAAAAACAATTGTTTAAACAAATGATTTTGTAAATCTAGTAACTGAAAATAATCATATGAGAGTCATATGAGCACTCATAGAGTGCTTTCACAGTAGCGCGTGCGCTAGGCATTTTTTAAATTGCACGCATATACGAGCAATTGTCGAGGGTGCGTTAACGGAGCTGGGCATTGTCTCGAAGACATTATCGGTACTCGATAAAATAGAGATATCTACTCTATGTACTAACATTGTCAGGGTATACCGATGTATGCGCAATCATTGGAGTACTTTCAAATTTTTTTTTAACGAGGTAGGTGTTGTCCCGGTACGCAAGTGGCCCTCGGTACTGGTCTGCGTATTCGCGCACTCTCGCAGCTAGCTCCGAATACGCGCGACCACCCTTTAACCTGCTTTAAAGGCGTAGCTTGGTACTATCTGTCGTCGCTCTTCCGGGCAGAACCGATGCGTGGGCGTTGCTCAGCACCAGCCCAGTTAACATGGAGTCATCACCGTCACCCGCGGCTAACTTAACGAATATGTACACGCAACCGACCGTTGCCCCCTTCCTACACCGCCGCGCAGTACCGGCTCCGTTCACTAAGCGACACCAGCGCCGCTGAAGAATCGTGCGGCTACCTCCGGGTACATTCAT